>APFE030200882.1:0-20492 GCA_000404065.3 Pinus taeda | reverse complement strand
ATTTCCCACTCTTCCACTAGAATTTTTTTATCACCATGCCGCTATACCACTCTTCCTTTTTAGTTGAAGATTAATAAAAAAATCATTCGATTAAAAGAAGAATTCATAACTTTTCTTTATGATTCAACAATATCTCTCCATTATAGACTTCTCGAGGTAATTGGTTCTTCTTGCTTCATCATAGAATCCACATGCCTTTTTCTCCTTTTTATTCAAAGATGCACCAAGCGCTTTGCACATTCTCAGTCATCTAGCTTTTTTTACAATGCCATAGATGGGCTACTCAAAAGGAGTTAAAAGTATGTAAAAAAGGGGCATTAAGGAAGGCCAAAAAACAAGTTCCTCAACTCAATCAACGAAACAGATACACTTCTGCTTTGATACCACTGTAAGACATAATATTGGAAACCAAATATAATTGTATTTTAATTGATCTAAATGACTGACTTACACTGTGTACATATTAATACATATAAGAAACCATTGAATTAGTTTATGGGTCTTGTTGGACTCCAATAACTATTCATCATAGTACAAGCTAACCCAATCTTTAACCCCAAGGATTAGCTGTGTGACAATTCCCTATTTCGAAAATAGTGAGAATGGGACATACAATAGTGATTTGACCTCACCTATGTTCATCCAATGGTAATTGAGTTAAGTTCCCATAACAACATGTAGAAAGAAATAAAAAGTGCATATCATCCACCATTATTCTAGAACAAAAAATAGCTATTGATTAATAACTTCAAACAAAAACAGTCCTCATAAATCAATGCTTTAAACACAACTAGCAGCTCCAAAATTAGTACAATTTCCTAACATCACTAACATACTTGTGAGGGTTTCAATATCACAAGGAAACACAAAGACATTATTAGGGCTTCAACATCTCAGGACTGTGCACATAAATTATCATGAATTAAGAAAAAGGTTAAAAACAAAACCATATTTATGTAACTTCTAAAGCTATTGTCTACTATTAGCTTCCCAACAGAAGGACTATATAACCAAAAACCATGAAACTACATAAATAAATCTCTCCATGCAATAATTGAAAAATTGAAAATAATTGCTTAAATGCTAGTTGATCCGCCTAAAAAACAAAAAATAAGGATGTATGGTAGAAATGACAGATATTTACAGCCATTAGGGGAATTTTGAGGTCTAAAATGGGTCTCCTATGAAAAATTTACAACCAAAATTGATCCAGGCGGATATTGGTGGCCACCCTCCAATTCCACTGGGACCCCCACCATTGTTGCTTTCAGTTTTTCAGTTTCCTTATTTGTAGCACAATTGACAAATTTTTGGCAGTTTTTTAGGTTCTGAACTTCCGGAGCTGTTTTGAGATCCTGAACGACATTTATTGGGAAAAATGGAAACAAGATGGGTCCATGGACCGATGTTTCTCATCCCAAAGTTCTAGTCCTCGAATAGATCTTTCTAGCGAGGTATTGTCCGGGTCAAACGGAGATCGTATGTCAAAGTTACAACTCGAGGAAGTTGATGTATCAATTTACCCAAAATGGGGCCCATATTTTAGCGCTTCATCTCCAAACTGATGGCCAGACAGAGGTTGTCAACAAGATGATTGTACACATTTTGTGGATGATCCAAATGGATCCGAGAGAACTCTCTAAGTCTTCATAAACTCTTTAAGGATAATGCCAAAGATCAAAATCTTTTAAAAGATCAAAGTTAACGTAGATGAAACACCCATAGTGGGGAAAAGAAACACTATTGGAGGGCCCAAATCCCATGAAATCGTGAATAAAACAGAGTATGGAGGCGTGGAACAAGTGATGCATAGTAACCGTTCGATCTGGTCGATCAACGGTCTAGATCGGATCGGTAATCACAATTGGTGGTGACCTTCGACAAAGATCGGCGGGATCCACATGAGTCTTGTGACTGCAATCGACGGATCGCTATTGGCGATGGCTATCAGCGCTATCGGTGGTGGCTATCAGCGCTATTGGCAAAGCCCACATAAGATTTGTGACTGCAATCAACGAGGAACTTATAAGCGATGTGATAGCGATTGGCAGGGTCAACGAAGACTGTTGATCAAGCACGTAGATCGACGACCTGCTCTGCATCGCTAGATCGCAGTCGGTAGATCCACAGGAGCGGGGCTATGTGTATACACATATATGCGATCCGATGGATAGACCCGATGAGATTATGATCCATATTGCAGGGATTTTGAAGTCTGCAAACACCATGTTTTAATGTGTTTTTGCAGTTTCGTTTGTTAAACGAAATGCGAAAGGGGATAGCGTCGATGCGATAAGCCAGACCCAAAAGGGTACCTTAAGGCTATTACATATGATTTCAAGTCCAAGGAACAACCTTTTCCAATGCATTCTCGTGATTTTAAATGTATTTACGAAATAGAAGGACAAAGCCATTACGATAAGAAACAATGACCGATAGGCGGATCCGATAGGGAAATGAAGTGTATTGAAGGACTTTTGAAGTCCGACATATCATGTTTTTGGCGAAATTCTCTGTTAGAGTGCATTCCCACTATGGAAACGGAGCGAGGTAGTTTTAAAGGTTCCATAGGCCCGAGGCATTCTTACGTTATGGAAATGGTGGCCACCTCCCCTTTGTGGCGTTAAGTGATGATTGCCTAACACTGTAAGAGGGATTCGAAGTAGGCAAGAGGTCGAGGAGACTGAGAGCCAATGATATGAAATGAACAGGTAGCACAGTTGGCTTTAAAAGCCATAGACAGAGAGAAAACAGGCAGGCAGTGTTCAAAAAGCAAATGCGAGATAGAGTTTAGAGCAAATTGAGAGTTGTGTGGGAGCCTGTGTACTCAGAGGAAGCTTGAGGGATTCAAGTGAAGCTTGTTATTGTAATTTATTTGTGTGTGAGGCTCAAATTGAGCTCACTGTTGTAAACAAAACTCTGCTTGAAGACATAATAGAGAGGCCACCACTGAAGGTTGGACCAGGAGATGTAGCCCAAGAGTATTGGGTGAACTCCTTATTAAATTTGTTGTGTCATGTGTTATCTATTATGTTTGTTTACTGCTTCATTGTCTGTGCATTTTGCAATCTTATCGATCCATTGCATATAATGACATAGACTAATCCATGCACATAAGTCTGTAATACCTTACTATTATCTTAGATCTCATTACATATCAAGTGGTATCAGAGCTTTAGGTTGCTAAGGTTAGACAAGCTTGTGCTGGACTATTTATGAATGCTCACTAGATCAAAGCTTAAATTAGGAGAAGGAGAATTGATTGAAACTAACCCAGAAATTGGTAGAGTCTATCCTAAGAGGAAAATGACAGAAGAAATTCCCTTGGAATTAGACTCTCATTTCATGGACAACTTCATGACCATGAGAGCCATGGTAGAGGAAATGTACTGAGAATTTAAGAAAGGTCGAAGTGAAGATTTTTCTACTTCCCAGCAAGACAAAGGGACAAAAGAACCTCTTATAGATATCCATTCTAAAGGCAAAGGGAAAGGAAAAGAGAGTCCTCTGTCCACACCTCCTGATAGCCTTGAAAATAAAAAGAAGAAAACATATTTGATTAAACTAGATGTTAAATTTGATTTGCCAATATATGATGGAGAGTTAAATATAGAGAATTTAGATAATTGGATTAGGTAGATTGATGTGTATTACAGGGTGCAAAATATTGACTCAGACAAAAGTAAGATTCAGCTGGCCAACCTACGCCTTGGAGGAACTGCCTTGGTATGGTGGGAAGGCAAAACACAAGCTGACTTGAAGAAGCATGGTAAAATTCTTTTTGTCTGGAGTGAATTTGTTTCTGCAATTAAAAAAAATTCTATCCACTAGCTTATATGCAGCAAGCTATGATCAGTTGGCAAACTCTTTGCCAATTAAAAGGGAAAAGTGTACAAAGTTACACCCAAGAGTTTAGAAAGAGAGCTTTGATTCTAGGCATTTCTTTAGACTCACCTGAAACTTTGCTAAAGTATATAGGTGGTCTACACAGTTATTTGAGACATACCATTCTCATGTTTAACCCTACTAGCATCGATGAGGTATTTGTCTAGGCTACCCATCTAGAGGCTCGAGGCAATAATGTGAACCTAGAGATTGGGGGATCATCAAAACCCGCTGCAAGGAAAAACAAGGAAAAGAGGAAGCAGAAATGGAAAGAGAGGAAGGCAAATTCTGTACAGAAGGCGAAACCTTCATGCACTCACTGCAAGAAGGGTGGACATGATGATGAATATTGTTGGTCTTTGCATCTAGAGATGAAACCCAAGAAGTTCGATAGCAAGAAGAAGAAGAATGTTGCTGCTATACAAAAATATTTAAGGTCAACTCAGGTGATGAAACAACAATTGCAGCCACAAGTATAAAAGTAAAAATTTTGAAGCATCTACTAGTAATTCTGCACAAACTATTGATAGTGAAGAAAAGGAGAGAAGAAGACATGAGCTTTTTCATATTAGATTTATTTCCAAGCATCAAAAGATTGATACTTTGTTTGCTAGTGGCTCACAAGTAAACTTAATTTCTGAAGCAATTGTAAAGAAATTGGGACTGCTAATCACACCTCACAAGAAGCCATATCCATTAGGTTGGGTATGTGATAAAGCAAAACTACAAGTGACTTAGACAATGTAAACTTCGGTTTTTTTTTGGGTCAGCGTTTGTGGATGAGATAGAGTTAGATATTGTTCCCTTGGATATATGTGGAATTGTTTTAGGAAGTCCTTACTTGTATGATAGAAAAGCCATATTCTATAGAGCTTAAAATAAGTATCAACTTGTTAAAGATGAAATAGAATATATTGTAAGAGTTTACAAACTCAAGAATAATTATACTCTCATAAACTCAGGGCAGATGAAAGGAATTGTAAATTCATGCAAGCAATTTTTACTGATGGTTGTAAAGGAATAGAAACTTGATAAAACCAATGTATTTGAAGGCTGTGATGCTAAACAGCAAGCTAATTTAGAAAGAGTTGTTTCAGAATATGATATCTTATTTCAAGAACCTAAAGGTCTGCCACCCAAAAGGGAAATTGTACATGATATTAATTTGTAGCAAGATGCTCCATTTCCTAACATTGGAATGTATAGGTTATCTGCTTTAGAGAATGCAGAAATCAAGAAGCAGGTACAAGAGCTACTCGAGAAAGGGTTCATAAGGCCAAGCACATCACCATGCGTATCTCCAATAGTGTTGGTGAGAAATAGGGATGGTTCATGGAGGATGTGCATTGATTACTGAGAACTAAATAAAATAACGATCAAGAATGGTTATCCCCTTCCTCGCATTGATGATCTATTAGATCAACTAAAAGAAGTTGTTTACTTTTCCAAGTTGGACCTGCATAGTGGTTACCATCAAGTCAGAGTAGTAAAGAAAGATGCATGGAAGGTTGCTTTCAAAACAAAGCAAGGGCTGTGTGAATGGCTAGTTATGCCTTCTGGCTTAACTAATGCTCCTGCCACTTTCATGAGAGTAATCAATGATGTACTCAGGCCTTTTATTAATAATTTTGTAATTGTATATTTGGATGACATTCTTGTATTTAGTAAAACATTGGAAGAACATTTAAAGCATGTGAAGCAATGTCTAGATGTTTTGAAAATGGAAAATCTCTATGTTAAATTATCAAAATGTGAATTTGGTAAAAAACTTTGAGTTATTTGGGTCATATTGTAGGGGGTGGTGAGGTGAAGATAGATCCCTCTAAGGTTGCAGTCATTGTAAATTGGCCTAAACCCAAGTCTGCTACTGAAGTTAGAAGCTTCCTAGGGGAAGCACAATATTGGAGAAAGTTTATTGCTAACTTTTCCTTAATTGCAGCTCCCTTACATGCTTTGACGGGATTGAACAAGGTGTTTTAGTGGGGAGGCAAAAAACAGAAAGCCTTCGACACCTTCAAAGAAAAAATTAGTACAACATCAATACTAGCATTTCCAAATCTTCAACAACCATTTGAGATCGAAACAGATGCGAGTGATTATGCCATGGGAGAAGTCTTGATACAACATGGTAAATCCATATGTTACTATTCTAAAACTTTTAATTATGTAGTAGTTAATTATCCTACACATGATAAGGAATTGTATGCATTAGTTCAGAGTGTGAAGAAGTGGAAACATTACTTAATGAGCAAAGAAACAGTTATACATACTGATCATCAGCCACTTCAGTACTTGCACTCACAAACTAAGTTGCAAAAATCAAGACACTATAGGTGGATGGGTTTCCTGTAGCAGTTTCATTTAGTCATCAGATATAAAAAGGACATACACAATAAAGTTGCAGATATGTTGTCCAGACCAATTATAAAGGCATCCACTATACTTAAGCATAACTTAATAATGCATGAAAGATACATTGAACAATATGCTCAAGATATAGACTTTAAATATGTATATGCAGCTTTAAGTAATGGAAAAAAGGTAGAAGAATTGGATTACTACATTAAGGACCGACTCTTCTATCATTTGGGAAAGCTATGCGTTCCACAAACATAGAGAATTAACATAATTAGGGAGGCACATACTTCTTTGATATCAGGTCATTTTGGGGTAAGCAAAACAATTTCACAACTACAGAGATACTGCTATTGGCAAGAAATGCATGAAATAGTTTCTAGATATGTAAGAGGGTGTACAATGTGTGCTAAAAGCAAGCCCAACAATAGAAAACTAGGCTTGTACACTGCACTGCCAATTCCCTCCCGTCCTTGGGAAAGTGTTTCCATGGACTTTGTTGGGGGATTGCCAAAATCTAGAAAAGGTCATGACTATTTGTATGTTATTGTAGACAGGTTCAGAAAAATGTGTATTTTAATACCTTGTAATAAACATGTTACAGTTGAAAAAATAGTGAAATTGTTCTTTCAGCATGTCTGGGTACATTTTGGGTTACCCACTTCCATAGTATCTGATCGAGACTCCCGATTTGTTGGGAAGTTTTGGTCAAGTCTATGGGAATTAATGGACACCAAACTAAAGAAAAGCACAACCTTTCATCCACAAACAGATGGCCAAACAGAGGGTAGTCAATAAGACAGTGATCCAGTTGCTCAGGGGTTATTGCAGCAAGCATCCCAAGCCTTGGGATGAACATTTATGTTATGTGCAACATGCTTACAACTGTGCTAAACATTCTTCTACACAGAGATATCCTTTTGAGACCTATTTTGGTTTTATACCAAGGTCTCCCTTAGATTTTGTCTTTGAAAAAGACATAGCAGTTGTTGGACATTGTGATGTGGACAAAGCAACCAAATTCATTAAACAGATCCAAGAAATTCACCAGGCAGTGCAGGAACAGCTGGAAAAGAGCCAAGCCAAATACAAGGCAAGGCATGATAAACATCGAGTGGAACACAGCTTCCAGGTTGGTGATCAAGTCTAGTTGTATATCAGCAAGGACAGAATGCAGGGTGACGGAAAGAAGCTGAAGCCAATAAGGTATGGGCCTTTTAAGGTACTTGAGAAAATTGGTGAGAATGCTTTCCGCCTTGATTTGCCAGCATACATGCACATCTATTCAGTAGTAAATGCAGAAAATTTAAGACTGTTTGAACCTTCATTAATTGAAGATCCTGAAGAGCAAAGTCAATTGCCTTCCATTGATGATCTGTTGCTTGAATACCTCAATGAGCTGCAGGAAGATATAGTCCTGGATAGGAAGGTGAGGACAACGCGCAGAGGAGATGTCGAGTACCTAAGAGTAGGACTCCTTGGTTCAAAACCCAATAGTGCAAAATGGATAGAGATTGGGCAAGTGAGGCAACTGTATCCTCACTTAAACAATGCTTGAAACCCAACTTTTGGTGGTCTAAAAGCCTTTTTCAGCGGGGAGGTGTGATCCAAATGGGTCCGAGAGAACTATCTAAGTCTTCATAAACTCTTTAAAAATAATGCCAAAGATCAAAAATTTTTAAAAGATCAAAGTTAACGCAGAGGAAACATCCTTAGCAAGGCGGAGAAACACTATTGGAAGGCCCAAAACCCATGAAATCATGAATAAAACATAGTATGGAGGCGTGGAACAAGTGATGCACAGTAACCGTCCAATCTTGGCGATCAACAGTCCAGATTGGATCAGTAATTGCAATTGGCAGTGACCTTCGACAGACATCGGTGGGATCCACATGAGTCTTGCGACTGCGATCGACAGATCGCTATCGGTGGTGGCTATTAGCACTATCGGCAAAGCCCACATAAGAGTTGCGACTGTGATTGGCGAGGAACTTATAAGCGATGCGATAGCGATTCGCGGGGTCAACAAGGACCGTCGATCAAGCGCACAGATCGATGGCCCACGCTGCATTGCCAGATCGTAATCGGCAGATCCACAAGAGCGGGGGTATGTGTATACACATATATGCGATCCGATGTACGAACCCGATGAGATTATGAGCCAGATTGTAGGGTTTTTAAGTCCGCTAAACACCATGTTTTAATGTATTTTCGCAGTTTCGTTTATTAAACGAAATGCGAAAGGGGAGAGCGCTGATGCGATAAGCCAGACCCGAAAAGGTATCTTAAGGATATTACATATGATTTCAAGTCCGGGGAAGAGCCTTTTCCAATGTATTCTCGTGATTTTTATTTTTCAATTCTCTTTTTTGAATGAGTGGTGTCATGACACCTAAAAATGAAGTAATGAGAATTTTACTTTCTACCTTATTTAAAAAATTAATGGGTTTTTATTCTTTAGTATAACCATTGGACACTTTATATTTCTTCCCTAGCATATTTTGGGGTAAATGTGCCTTTAAATTAGGCAAGGATTTCTTAGAATTGTAAGTTTGAGCTCTATAATCTACAAAATTCAAGTGTCTCATTATGTCGAAGTCATTTATGCATTCAAAAATAAATTTTAAGTCAATCTCACAATAAAATTTATAGATTCCAACCAAAAAAATAATTTCTACCTACCTTGAAATATATTTTTTCAACAAATGAACAGACTTTTATATTTTACCTCTTTCTTAATGAGTCACACCTAAAGATGAAGTAATGGTATATTTGTTTTCCACCTCATTTATATGATCTTTTTCATAACATGTAAAAAGAATTAATAGGCTTTTATTCTTAACATAGTCTAACCATTTAATGTTTTCGATTATTTTATAGGGGTTTCCTAGAACTGTAAATAGAGTTCCATAATCTACACAATTCAAGGGCTCCTTCATTCACAACATTGAATCCATCTATAATCCATCTATGCATTCAACAATACATTATAAATAACTAAAAGTTACAATCTCATGATAAAAATTTCCATGGGATTGTAGCAAAAAAAATACTTTTCACTTACCTTTGAACAAATATTTTCATGGTAGGTAAGAGCAAATTAATGGATTTTTATTTTCCACCTCTTTGAATGATTACCCACCTCTTTGAATGATTACTTTCATGACACCTAAAGATGAAGTAATCGAATTTTATTTTTCACCACTTTTAAACTTGACTTGAAAAATTAAAATATGAAGATCGACCCATGCTAAGCAAAATTGTATGTTAAAAATGTCAACAAATGAAAATTAGGTTGTAAGGGGGAAGATCTAATGGTTATGATAGTAGTGGTTGGAATTGACCTTGTGTAAAAATCAGATGTAGTTGCTAATTTTTTTTTTATTTAAAAATTAAAAATTAGAAAACACAATAAAAAATTTATAAGTCTTAAAATTCTTTATATGAAAGAAAAAATAAATGTTTATAAAGAAAAAATAAATCTAAACATAGAAAGTATTATTTGTGTGTAATATTGAAGCTCATAATTTTAACCTTGATTTTATCGAAGAATGAAGTCTAATGAGTGTTTTCTTAATAATCATGTAATGCTAAGGTATTTATCTCGGTCATTTGTTTACATGTACTTAGATGATCAAGGCAATGTCTGTCACAAACTTTCAGAATAACATGTGAGTGTGGCCATGATCATTGCCCACTAATGAGTGTTTTATTAATAATCATGTAATGCTAAGGTATTTATCTCGGTCATTTGTTTACATGTACTCAGATGATAAGGCAATGTCTCTCACAAACTTTCAGAGAATAACATGTGAGTCCTTCATTGTGTGGCCATGATCATTGCCCATTGTTACCTAGTGCTTAGATTCTACTCTTAGACCATAGCCTTTCACGAGTGAATATTAGTTTGGCTTCGTTATTTTCTTGCTCTCCATAATTCATGGTTATTGCTTTTTAATTACTATTGGTTACTGGTTATTTTCATTATTTTCTTGGGTTATTGCTTATTATTTATTAGTTTCATTATTTTTTTTTTGGCTCTATATACATCATGGGTATCCCAAAGATTGTATTATAGCAAGGTTGTAGTTCCCCAGCCATATGGTTCATCGAACAAGTGAAATTTCATGGGCACCTGTTATTTTCATTATTTTCTTGTGTTATTGCTTATTATTTATTAGTTTCATTATTTTTTTTTTGGCTCTATATACATCATGGGTATCCCAAAGACTGTATTATAGCAAGGTTGTAGTTCCCCAGCCATATGGTTCATCGAACAAGTGAAATTTCATGGGCACCTTTTTGGTTGGAATAGTTTCTTGAAAACAAGAATTGTAGGAAATGTTGGAAAATTAGGATTATCCCTGCAATGATGTGGATTCCATGTGTATGATGATATGGTGATGGTAATGTGGATATGTTAAGATGATAGATCAATAATGGGGCCATGGTGGAAAATATTACATGGTGGATTCCATTAGATAGCATGAGGTTACAACATGTCAATAAGTTGTAATATCCCATAAGTTGTATCATAACTTTTTTAATGCAGTTTTATAACTTTGCAAAAATCTTAACATTGATGAATAAGAATTGCATTTCCAAAAGTGGTATGACCCGACCAAGCATTATAGAAGGTTTCGGAGAAATTAACCTATCTCCCATTAAAGATTCTAACATGTGGTGTGTGTCATATATCTAAGTGCATTTTTCTCCACCCTTATGTCATATAGACATTTTACATACTTTCTTGTTTATCATACATTTAAGGAATAGGTGGAAGTCCTATTAATAAAATATCATGTTTAAGGAGGAAATGAATATTACTAAATTCACTATCAGTTTTTTTTGTAATATTATGAGTTTAGAACTCTCATTCATTAATAATAATTATTACTTAGATTTGATTCTATATGGTTACAAGGTTCTATGGTCCATTAATTAGCATTAACACAATAGTTGTCCTACAAAATATAAACTAGTCTATCTATCTTAACTTTGGATCTACAAAGCGTCCAAAGGGACCAAAATTATTTTTACTCTAAAATATGTTTGCATCTCAAGAGATGGATCTACAAAGCGCCGAGAGGGACCAAATTTATTTTCACTCTAAAATATGTTTGCATCTCAAGAGATTTGATCCCTCTAGAGTCTTGGTAGATCTAGAATTAAGATGGATCTAGTATGATTTAATTATTAATTATAATCATAATTATAAATATAATTATTAATTTTTTGTTTTTTGTTTTATTTTATTTTGAGTGAGTCCATATGTTAAACAAACATTACAACATCTCTATCATTTATAATTTTTATTCTTGTAATTATATCTTTATTGTATTTTTATTTTTATTTTATTTTTATGGAGTCAAAATGTTAAATAGTAAGCATCTCTACCATAATGGGTTGTAGAGTGCCTCTTAATGCAATTAAAAAAAGTTTCAAGAAATGAAAACCAAATAGAATGACTTTACATTGCATTACAAAATAATTGGTTTGATGTGAACTTACCTTTTCATCTCCCTCTAGAAAGAATGAAAAGGAGATGAAGGTATTCCATATGCATGCGAAGAAAAAATGTGTAGAATAATCCATTAGCCATTTCCATTGGTAATTGTATTTAAACTAAACAAGCAAGGGGTTCTTATTTGAATGTGTGTTGCCCATTTACTAGTTATGAATATATCTGATGACAAAAGTGCATTGCACTCCTTGCAAACACTATGAGATCCAAAAAAGCAATGAAGTAGCAGCAAGACCATTATCTCACCTTTGATATTCCCAAGTAATTTAAATCATCATGTTGATTAGACTGAGGAGTTCTTCCTTTTGTATCCCACATTTGTTGCCCCATGTCCATCATGTGTATAGATGGTTCTCTTTGGCCTTAGTGCAAAATGATTAAAATTATTTTGTCAACATGAACGGTAAGAGTCTCCCATTATGATTGCAATGATATCAGCCACAGATCTTCTCTAGATTCCAATCGAATAGAGATGCTTCCTTGTGGGAATCCATGAAAAGAGTTGAAATGATGGTTATGATTCAAGTAGAGATACTTCCCTTTGGCTTCATGGTTGATAGCGTTCCAGTAATAATGGAAGACTCTTTCCATGCATGTTAACATAATTATTTCAATCAATTTTCACTAAGACTACAAAGAACCATCTCTACATGTGAGACCTTGACTAACCAACATGGCATCATGAAGGAACAAAATATTGACGTAGGCGTTGTTAAACAATTATGAAAATGAACAAGGTGGAAGAAGTGATCCAGGTGGCACTAGACACATGCAGAGAAGTCCAAGAGGACTCAAAAAGGGGCAAAAATCAAAGTGATCAGAATATTTTCAAACAAGGACCAAAGCGCAGATCTCGTCATCCTAATCACAACGGTGTGAACGGTTCATCAAACCAAGCTTGTATGCGAAAGTTAGAGGTAGTCAAAGTTTAGGATTGACCAAGTGACTTGGCAAGCTTAAGGAAGGCACAATTTTGCCAAAATTTGGCCACCGAATTCTAGCCAACTTCCAGATGAAATTGTGGCCTCATTAAAGTGTCTCCTATGGTCAAATTTCAGAAATTCAAAAAAATGGCTATATGCTATAAAAATAAAAAATAAAAAATATATAAAGGGTGGCGGGCCATGATCCCCGCCACCTCCATTGCAACCACCATAACATGTAACACAAAAATATATGGGCTGGAGGGAATCGAACCCACCCGACCATGTGGTCAGCCCGCACCATGGGAGGCCCAACCAAATATGACCCCCATTTAATATGTAACGGCCCATGTACCATGCCAAAACCAAACATTAATGCAACCGCGCCCAAAATCAAAACAAACTTCATGTATTTTTTACAGAGACAGGATTTGATCCCCCAACCTCCTCGCCTCCACCACTCTGCCTTAACCAACAAGCCAATGACCTTTTCTTTGATATTTTTTCCCAGATTTAATACATAAACCCTCAATTTATTTGCACAAAGGGAGACGGATTTGAGAACGGAGGTGTGGAACGAAGAACATAACTATGATGCAGTTCCAGGAGGCCAACGCGTGGCATGAAAATCGAGACAAATTTTTTTAATTAATTTATTGTAGGTGGAACCATGAACCTTGAAAAAGCATAGGTGGAACCATGATTGAGCCAAATTCTCAGGAGGGCAAAATTTTTCCAGTGTCCAAATTGGACAAACTTTATATCGATATTACACCTCTCAGCGACATGAATCTGACGACGCAATCAGAATTTTGATCTGAGCAGTAGATCTTCAAATGACTCGCAGAGGGAATCTTTGAGGAATCTAGGGGGAATCTAAAAGATTCCTTAAGCCTCAGATTTTCACTTTATTAGAATTCTGAAATTTGACAGTCGATTTTACACTATTCGATGCCATAAATCTGAGGGTGCATTCAGATGTTCCATTTGATCATTTCATTTTTCAACCACTTTTCAAAGTGGAGTGCAGGTGTCAACATTCAACGTGTGAGTAGTCATTCCATGAGTTTCGACGCCACGAGATTGATGGTACAACTAGCTTTAGGATTCTGACATCGTTTTCTTCAAATGGCCCCAAGATGTGAGGTAGTGCATTCATGTACTTCCTTTTGCTATGAGATGCATTATGTTGCACAGATCCCTCGTTGATGTTTGATGTGGGATCTTGTTTTCTTACTTGTTTCATGATTCCTGCTTAATGTGATGCGGAATCATCTGTGGGATGTACTTGTTGTCATGATTCATCATGTTTTGTTTGGGATCCCTTTGTTGTTATGTTGATGGGATACTCATGTGTCACCATGTATGTTTGCATTGAGATCCCTTTTATGCCATGTTAGCGGGATGCTCATTATCATCATGCATGAGTTTATGTCATACTGATAGGATTCCTTTTTGAATGAGAGTTCCTGTAGTGGAACATCTCTTGGAGCCACTACTGCATGAAGGAATTTTCCTTGTATGATAGTGATGTCACCACCTATGTACATCATCACTATTGACAAACATTAATGCAGCGGCCTACACCATCTTGACATCGGGGCCCAGAGACGTAGTCCCTTCTGGACGAACTTCGTTATCAACATCTAGTTATTTTATGTTGTTGATGATTGTCTTGTTCCTTCTTCTTTACAACATGCATATCTCTTCAATTATGCTACTTTAAATGCAATTCTAATCACCTCACGAAAGTAAAAGATCTTGTTTAAATTTGGGAGTTGAGTCAACTCGGATCAAGTTTAGTATCAGAGCGGTCTTTGTGTGGATGTGAATTGCAAGCATGAACAATGGAACGTGTAGCGACAGAGGATGAAAAAGCAATGTATGAGACCATGCTCAAAATTTCCAAAAGGGTGGAAATAATGTATGAAGCTCTACAAAAAGAGATAGAGGAAAAGGAGCGATTGCAGCTTCAGTTGTGAACCACGAGCCATGAAAGAGGTCCTGGAAGAACTGAAGCACAACAAACAAAATCTTCAAATAGAGAATGTTGAATTAAAGATTCTTCTACATGAAGAGAAAGAGGAAAAACAGAGTTTGCTACAACAACTGCAAGTTAAGGAAGAGGCCTTGGAAAATTTGCAGCATGACCCATGTGAGGTAAAAAGTAATTCTCTAAATTCATGTATGTGTCGTGATGATGATTTCACTATTTTTGAAAATCATACAACAGGAATTGGCTCCAAACTATTGAAGAAAATGGGTTATGAAGGAAAAGGCTTGGGCATTAATGGCCAAGGCATTGTCAACCCCATCAAGGTAGAAGAATTATCCCGTTAAGCAGGACTTGGGTATGTCAAGAAAGAAGTTGGAGAATCCACAAAAATAGACAGCGAACCACCAACAATAGATGATGAGCATCCCTCATCAGTTCTTTCCAAATCAACAGAGGAGGTAAAAGATGTTGATTTCCTTTCAGTTTGGTCTTCACATAGTATGATTTCTGTTGGAGATGTGGAGATATCAATTACAGGGAAAAACATGAGGCTCTTTACTAGGATGATATATAAGTTAGGAGAAGAAATTACTGTTAATAACCAATGCATAACTCAACCATTGGAGGTTGTGCAGAGACTTCAATTTGCAGGCTTGGGATACACCGAAGGAGAATACTCGAAGGTGTTAGATTCTTCCGAAATATAGTCAAAATCGTCGAGGAAAGAGAATGATGGGAACACATCGCCATCATCCCAGGGCAATGTTCATTGCAGGGAAAGAGATGATGCAAGCTCTCATCGCCATAATGACATCAGAGACAACAAGGAGAGGTATAACCAGTCTCGATTTTCGAATGTTCATTTCGATTATGATCATGTTGTTAATGATGAACATAAAACATGGCATCAAAAAACATGTACCTTTTGTGGATTACATAACCATACATTTTCTAAGTGTTGGAAAAGAATAGCAACACACAAAAGGAGGAGGCATGAAAAACCCTCTCAATAGTAGGTAAAGAAACATGTTAAGCAAATCTGGAGGAAGAAGATGTATTGCAGCCATTGCAACAGAGATGGCCATCAGAGAGTCACATGTTGGAGGCTCCATCGAGAAAAACGCCTTAAAGACAAAGTGTCGGTTCATGAACTAGGTGAAACAATTGTTCAACAAGAAAAACCACCACAATGGACTCCCTATTGGAAACGTCTCTCTATGTTGCTTGCCCAAGATACATCCTTCACATAGGCTGTTCGGTTTTTCTATGAGTGGTAATCCCTTCACCATGCCTTTCCTATGCAGAAAATTCAAACCTCTTGAAATGTCCAAACCTCCAAAGTTGAGATGTCCAAATCTCAAATGCCATAACCAATTTTCATCTTTGACCTCTGCTTGATAGTTCACTTGTGTGACATCTGCATCTTTTCTTCCATCCTCTTGTGAGTTCATTGATAGTTGTTCTTGTGCACCTTCTTCTTTCAGATATGTTCTTATCTTTAGGGAAAACATTCTATTGTTTTCCATATGAACCTTTGCAATCAGCTGTCTACTTGGAGGCATATCCAAAATTGTGCACACATCATTTTTGTAAAAGACATTGTAGCACTTTTGCATGAGTTACCCAATTCTTATGAGATTATGCTTAAGATCGGGGACAAAGTAGACATCTTAGATGTACTTCTTCTCCCCCTTCTTTGTTAGGATATTAACTCTTCCTTTTCCCATGGCAGAGAGTTTGCTATCCGTCCCTAATGTCACTTCAGATTTCACACTTTCATCTAGATTGGAAAACATTTATATGTTCCCTGACATGTCGTTGCTACAACTTGAATCTAGATGACATATATCACTTTGTCTTTCTTGTGCTACATTAAAAGCTAAAAACATGCTATCATGGTTCTAATTTTTTTTTGAGAAATTTACACTTGGTTTGTTACTAATGTCATATTTCTTCTTTCTAAATTCATTTTCATAATGACCATACTTCTTGCAGTGATGACATTGAACTTGAGATTTATCATACCTCTGACCTTGTGCTTGATTTTGGCCTGGGCCCTAACTTGGATTTTGATTACTCCGACTTCCACTTGTGCTTGAAGGGCTGCTTCTTCCACCTCTGTATGGGTTTCTTCCTCTTACTCTAGCATATGATCTTGCTCTGCCTCGACCTTGACCAAAGGAAACATTTTCCTTGAAAGCATGCTCCAATGAGAATCTTGTTGCAGTGATGCATGAAGCTCATCCACTGAAAACTATGAGAGATCCTTTGTCTCTTCTATTGCCACAACAATGGCATCAAACCTTGTTGGAAAGCTTCTCAAAACTTTCTCAACTATGCTCCTTTCTTCAAATGTCTCACCATGAGACCTAACTTGAGTAACCAACCCAATAACATGTGTAAGAAATGAGTCCACATTCTCAGACTCTTTCATACAAAATGTTTCAAAATATCTTCTCAACATTTGCAGATTTCTTTTCTTAACTTTTGCCATGCCTTGGTAGGCTGTCTGGAGGGTGTCCCATGCTTGTTTGGACTTCGTTGCCACTGCAACACTTGGGAAAATACTTTCATGAACTGCTTAAAAAATGTAGAAGAGGGATTTTGCATCCTTATTTAACATTTGCAGTTTTGCTTTATTAACTTTTATCATGCCTTGGTAGGTTGTCTAGAGGGTGTTCCATGCTTGTTTGGACTTCGTTGGTACTGCAACCCTTGGTAAAGTACTTTCATGAACTGCTTAAAAAATGTAGAAGAGGGATTTTGCATCCTTCTTCCTATTGTCCCTCAACAAATCTCTTTCTGCTTGAGACAAGGCATTGTATGTTGTTGCATATGTTGTTTCTTGAAAGCCATTCTCCACCAAATCCCAAATGTCTTGAGATGAAAACAAGGAATTTATTGTAATAGCTGAATAATCATAAATTTTTCCATTAAATTGAGGTATCTGAGGATCACTCAATGTTGCCATTTCTGAGTGAAAGAAAACACTTTCTACGTTTCAAAAATTCTGCCCTCAAAACAAATTTTAATTGCTAGTCAAAACACTTGTTTTTTTTGCTAGAAATTTTACCAACAACAAAGAGTAAAACAAAAGAGGTGGTAAATTTACTGGTGAAAGATTAATACCATAACGGAACAAGCCACACTTTACATTATATGTCAAAACATAAGGAAACACATTCAGTTAATACCATAACGGAACAAGTCACACTTTAAATTATATGTCAAAACATAAGGAAACACATTCACAATAAATTTGCTGCAATTTAACCCATTTTCCCGTGCCCTGCGCACACCAATATTTAATATTTCCTCCATGATTTTCTCCTCAATACCTCAAAGACTTTCTCACTCGCCCCGCGCACACCAATATTTAATATTTCCTCCACGATTTTCTCCTCACTACCTCAAAGACTTTCTCACTCTTTCACTTGCCCAACATACAAAATGACTTTTACATCCATATTTATCTCAACATACAAATTTGACATTAATACATGAAAGAGTTACATAATAAATGGTTTTCTAAACTTGCACATGTTGTGGAGTGTGAGCAACAGTGACAGAGTGAATGCTCCTCGATACTTATTTACTAAACTTCATTAAATGCCTTAACTTATGTGTTGTGTTGGGCAACAGTGGCAGAGTGAATGCTTGCCGATACTTATTTACTAAACTTAATTAAATGCTTTAACCTCCGTGTTGTGTTGAGAAATAGTCTGCACTGTACTTCTTCTCTCACTTGAGTCATTTTACCTCCAAAGTATGTTTAAAGCGGTGATTGGGATTAATATTTCCAACAAAGAATGCATGGCCACTTTCAAAAAGTCAACAATAAAGATCTCCTCTCTCATGAGCCATGAAGCACAACCAATGACTGCCCATGATGCCACCCATGAAGCACAACCAATGACTCCCCATGATGCCACCACCTCAGCCCTTACCATGGTCATTACTTGAGCTTCAAGTCCAAGATATATAAGTTTACCTTGTGATATTGCTTTATTTTACATTTTATAATTTTTAAAGCCCGTCTCTTTGTGTTTTATATAAAAATAAGGTGAAGAATGGTAAGAATGGGGTGTAAAAATAAGGTGAAGAATGGTAAGAATGGTATAACACCCCAGTGACTATGTGGTTTATCTTAATTTTAGGGTAGATGTTATGTGGTTTATCTTAGTTTTAGGGCACATCTACCCTTACTTTATGAATCCTATACCCTTTGTGCAACCGTCAACTAATGAGCATTTACTTTATTAATGTGCTATTTTATAGGAGATGGAAGGGGAAAACAGATCAGTGAGCCCCAAACACTCTAATCGAGGGTCATCGCTTGAGCTTCATGTCCAAAATAATTTTACATTTTATTATTTTAAAAATCCGTCTCGGATTATTTATTAAAAATTTAATGTGAAAGATGTTTCTACATCCTATATATCTAAATGTTTCCGTTAACCATATCTTTAAGGCATACTTGTATTTTACGTATGAATTATCTATCCTTTATAAAGGATAATTGTGAAATAATGAGCTTTTACTTTATACACTTCTTTTCTTTTTTCTTTTTCTTTTTTAATTTAAATAAAGAATGAATAAAGGTAAAAACAAATTCATGAGATAGTGAAATTATTTTTTTAATTTTTTCTAATACTGAGGTTCAACAATTTTACATATTTTTGTCATAAAATTAAATTACAGATATTTTGTTTTTTACTTTATATGTATTTTTTTATTATATATAAAAATGAATTAATGCATTTTTATTTTAAGTATACTATAATTATTTAATTTTTAATTTTTTTTTAAACATATTTTCTAATCGAAATTTAAGCAAATTTTTTGGAAGAATAAGTTTGAGCTATATAATCTATGCAACTCAAATGCTTCAAAAGTTTTTCATAACATTTTTTTTGTAATAGCCACGAACCTCCTCCCCATAGCCACGGTGGAAATAGGAGGGATTTGAAAGATTTCACATATCTCTAAATACCAATTAAGCTGCCCCATGACTGCACAACATTAAATACATTTATGCATTCGAAAAAACATTTTAAATAAATAAAATTTACAATCTCACAATAAAATTTATTGTTGAATTGGACCTACAAAAAGAATTTTTCACAAACCTTTTAATATATCTTTTCGTTGTAGGTAGAAACAAATTAAGGAACTTTTATTTTTCATTTCTTTTGAAATGAGTGGTGTCATGACACCTAAAATGAAGTAACGGAATTTTTATTTTCTACCTTAGAATAAATATTTCATGACATGTAAAAAAATTAATGGGTTTCTATTCCTAGCATATTATAACTATTGGACACTTTTTTATATTTCTTTAGCATATTTAGCAGTGAATTTGCCTAGAAATTAGGCACAGATATCTTAAATGGTAAGTTTGAGCTTAGTAATCTACACAATTCAAGTGCTCCCCATTCACAATGTTGAATTTATTTATGCATTCATAAATACAATTTGAATCAATCTCATTCTAAAATTTATGGATTCCAAAAAAATGATTTCCACTTAGAATACATATTTTTCTATTTTCATGGATAACAGTTGAGAAGGGCATTGAAAATGGATCAATGACCAGAAATTGTACACACTGAGCTCAAGGGGAAGGACACTTTGTAGGTGAGGTTGATTTCATGGTACCCTCAAACACTTGAATACATTTTTTGAAAGAGGACTCATGAAGGGGAAAAGTGCTCTCTAAGATGGTCTTCAGTCTTCTCTCGCTCTTCTTTATAAAGCTGATAGTCATCCTCAACTTTGTTGAGATCGAGATAGTCATATTCATCTTCCT
>APFE030200878.1:0-12597 GCA_000404065.3 Pinus taeda | reverse complement strand
CCAGTTAATATTGTTTGATATTGCTTCCATTCAATTCAATCTCCAAAGCTTCCTTCACTATTCCTTTTGAGTAGTTATCAACCTTAGCAATAACCTCGGCACCATCCATACAATGAGATGGATTATGTCATTAGATTGTTTGATTAAGGCAAATCTTTCAAATTTGTCATAAATGTTAATTTTTCTTCAAAATTAGCACTTGACAATCCATTGACCTAGCAAATTACATATCTACTAAATGAACATACAACTAGGTTATTAACATTAAATTAACTGAAGAAAAAACATAACCAATCTCACAAAAAATTACAGACTGTGCCCCTAAAAATAGCCATAAGGCCTTCCTCTTTTGCAACTCTTTGACCATAAGGGTCTAACTGAAAACACATAGTTCCTTTAAATATTGGTTGAGGAAACCACTTCAAGCCCTTGAAATTCAAGATAATTCAATATTTGCAATTTTTTACAATAATAAGTCCATTATGCACACTCCTCGTCTTAGAGTTGGTCAGAGAGGGAGAATACTTGATTGATGCCAACCTTGTAAATGAACAATCTTCCCTCCCCATTGGTTGGACTCTCTACCACTACTTGAATAAGTATATGTGCCTTGAATCAAAGATGATATCTTAACATGAGTTATTGACACTTTAACATAAATTCCATGGATCTGATGGACAAAAGATGGAGAGACTATTTGAATCTTAGGAAACATTTGCACATACTCTACTTCATCTATAGGTGGTAGGACTTCAATGTTTTCCCTTTTGTTGGGAAATCTCACCCAAAAAGTCAACCGTTGAAGAATCAATCCTATGCTAAATCACACCCACCCTCTCATTTATAATATGTTCGTGATATTTCACCTATGGCCCCTAAAGGTAGTGCCCTTGAGCACCTCAAATGGTGGAATAGAAGGCGTTGCAATAGGAGGTAAACTACATTCCCCTTCACCTTTGTCAAGACCTCTAGAGACACCTACAATCTATATCCCTCCTTCGTTTCAACAAGGGCATCCTCATAGGAAGAACTCATGGATGAAATATTAAGACAAAAAAATGGGGCACACCATCTCTTTTTAGGGTTTCAAGGTAGGGGTATTGGAAAATAACCATTCTATCCCCGATATCCCTTAAAACATTGTCAACACATAAATGAAATGATAGAATGATAACTAGACCCAAAGATAGATCTCAATGTTCAACTCCAAACCCAATTACAAAGAATCACATCATGGATTAAGCATTGACATTGAGTTTTGGTAAAATCAAGCTTTCAAGATCATCACCTTGTTTTTAGCATTCTCAAATGGAAGGTTTAAAACCCACATTTAAAAAGGGGAGATTGCACCTTAGCCTTTGCAACCTTTGTTGAAGATGAATCTATCTAATGGACTAGCTTGGGTATACTATGTGTTGGTGAGGCCAACTCCCTAGCTCCAACTAAAATTTAATCCTATTGAAGAGGAAACTTGAAAAATCCTACTAATAGGAGACCTTTTTCCTTCCTTTTGATTGATTTACAACAAACCATAGTGCAACTCCTTTCTTATCTTCCTATTCCATTCTTCAGCAAAAATTTGCTAATCTTATATCATAAACACTTTATACAGGTAAGCGTTGCAATCATTTTCCTCAACTCATGGGGTGCCTTTACACCTCAACCCATGCAAGTGGACTTAAGTCCATGGTAAAACCCATCACACTCTAAGATGGTTCTAATTGTCTCCTCAAAAATAAGGCATAACACACCTTACAATGCCAAATGGTTAAGCCATCTCAAATTTGTGGGTTTTTTTCCTTCATGGAACACATTCTAGCTATTACACATCAAAGTTTCAAACATAATGCAGTAACACCACTAACACACACCAAAAGTCCAAGATACACATAAGATGTGGCCTCCAGACTACACCTTCAACTTTGGATGTCCCAAAATAGTAATATCTTAACCCAATATGGCCTATTTGTTAGATATCTGTAATTTGCTCCTTATCAGATACACCTCCTTGACACTCCATGACAAATCTACTGTGATGGTCACCGTCCAAGTTCCAACACTTTTTGTAACACGATAAAACGAATATATATGTTGCAAAAACCTTTCCAACTTCTTTAATGGATTGCACATATATTTTACATTTCTTCTTTGTCTTTCAAAGTGGTAGTGCCAAGGAGAGAGTATCAACTTCGATCAAGAAATGTTCACTTGGTACCACTACCAAGTTGACTTCGTTCAGCTCATCAAATGTCTTAATATTGCTTCACAACTTCTCATAGTGCATAAATTGCTTGTGCACACCTCTAATTGAGACTACAACCCCCCTAACTCTCTAACTATTCCACCTCTTCAACCATTGTTATAGTTGTCTTAGATGTGGACCGACGCCTCAACCAAAACATAACACTAGCATCCCAAATGTGCATGTTCATTCCATAGTTTAATGCCTCACTGAAACCACATTATCACACTGCTTTAAATGAAATGTTCACCTCTTAAGGAAAAGCACCTACTTTTCTTATGACAACCTAAACTATGTGATTGACATGGACAGGACTCCATTTTCTCAAGATGAAAAAATAGGATCTCACAACATTGGAATCGTCATGAAACTCTTACTCAAGTGATAGTATATACACATAGACATCAACATGTGATTAACATAGATGGAGGAATGATGTGAAGTAAACAATGAGGAATTCCACTGCTTGTAATGGTAACTTAATTCAAGATGGGGACCTCCATATACACCTTGATTTCCACATGCATGGTTGTGGAACACAAGTGTCTAGCCAACTAATCAGGACTTCCTCTTGATTCCTTCATAATGATCTTGTTTCTTGACTAATGAACCACTCCATAAGATGATAAATTAATCATTACATAATAATATGATCTCTAGCATATGTAAATACTACAAATCTTGGTCCATTTCTAGAACTTTTAGGACTAGAGCAGTGATTTACAAATTTCTAAGCCTCAAAAGGGCCCGTTGAAACTATTATATCCATAAAAATACCTTAACCTTCTTCTTGACCTTGGTAATGGCATTAGCTATCTTGGAGAATTCTTCTAGGAATCTCCTATAATACCCAACCAACCCATTGAAATAGTGTATCTTATGAGCATCCTTTAGTGTTAGGAATTCCATAATGGCCTTGATTTTGGCAAGTCCATGACTATACCTTCTCCAGAAGTAATGTGGCCGAAAGAGTGGATCTTTTACTAGAAGGAACACTAAAAGATATTTTAATCATTCTTATTCTCTCCAAGTCACTACAATATCAACCTTATGTTCTCCTCATACTCCTTTGGAACACATGAATAAATAAAACTATCATCTAGAAACACTTGAACAACCTTGCCTAGTTATTTTTGAAAAACCCCATTCATTAGTTTCATGAAGAGTACGAGGGAATTTTTAAACTTAAACAATACCATAATAAAATCACAATTGCCTAATTATGGTTTGAATGCAATATTTGGGATTCCCTTCTAAATTCTTAATTGGTGGTACTAAAATCACAAATCAATCTTTAAGAATATTATGGCCCTTTTCATTTGATTATAGATGTCATCAATCAATGAGAACTAATATTTATTCTAGATGGTGATGTTATTCAACCAACTATAGGAAATGCATAGCCCCAACAACTAATTCTTCTTCATCACCAAAATTAGTAACTTCAAAATGTTGCATTATGCCAAATCAATCCAAAATTCAACAATTATTATAGATGCATATGTAATTCATATAACTTGGGTGAAACCGTTTGATAAGGAACCTTGGATATAGGAATCATCTTGCATTGAGTTCAATGGTGAAATCGAGATCACACGTTGGTGGGAGCCCAAACAAATCTTTTCGAAATACATAAGGAAACTCAAAAAAACTAGGTGTTGAGTCAAATCTATCATGTCCCTTTTGCTCATGGTCACCACATGGAAACATTATAGCAACCTAACATCATGATCAAGCTCTATGCATGTATAAAATATACAACACAAACAACTATATTATCTGAAATATTAGTGTGCCCTCTATCCTTATATAAGCCAAGAGGAGGGGGTTAAAAACTGGCCATTAATGGCCTCAAGGAGTGCACCATTCTTGTCTAATTAAATCCCTCGAGGAGTGTATCTCCTAAATTAAATGCAACCTCCTACTGAGCAATAAATGATCCTTTGTAGGTAGTTAGCAATTAATGCCTCAAGGACTGCATGAATATGATGTTCACACACACCTATCTAGATTCAAGTCTGATATTGACCTAGGGGTTCCTAAGGTTGAGGATCCATCTAATGCACTCAATTGACTGAGTTCTAAAATATAGAAATAGGAGATATGCAACTTCTAGCTTCAGAAACTGGGAAGTTCATCTCAAACATGGGTTTATATAGATTTGCGCTCGATGTAGGGGTAGTAGAGAATGACACACCTCCAACTTATTGACCCATTTATGGGAGTTTTTGGGCAATCATGAGGAGCTAGGGATGGATTTTGGAGCCAAATCGAAAGAAGAGAAATTATAGTAAGACCATGAAGAAAGATTCCTATGCACTATGTAGTGGGTATCTAACACCCAAAAAATGTGCAGCATTGGTATTTGGGGTTTAGATGTATATCTTTCAATAAATTTAGGATATAATGATTGTAATCTCTTTGTATAAGGGGACAAGCCTACCTCTATGTAACAGAGATAGAGAGATAATGTGCTTATATGAGCCTTAGCATGCAAGTGGCATTAATTATTGGTTGGAAACCATGGTTTGGACCTATGTGATGCATTAAAGATTAAAGGAGGAGCTAATAAATAAATACATTGTGTTTATGATGCCACAAGTTGTGTATTCATGTTCATTTACCTACCAGAATTAGGTGTTAAATCTCTCTTGATTCCTCTAATTATAATATTGTGTGGTAGAATGTATTTCTTAGTTGTATTGATTCATAGGGTGCAAATTGACATGGTCCTAGCTCAAACATTTCTTCAAGCAATTGGCTGGTCTCTATATCTCCTAGGAAAATACACAACATGTAGATCCATAATCATATTCAATTTGCAAGGAAAAATTGGAAATGGATTCAAATATTCTAGACTCGGATCTACTAGGACTCATGTTTGTGATAGAAATTGAATAATTGTGTTCCCAAAAGGTTATGGAACTTTATCAAGCAGACAAAGACTAACTAGATATCAAAATTTGATCCACATTGTAAACAAGATTCCTTTCTTTGATGCATAGACATTGGGAAAATGAAAATATCAATTATCTTAAAACCCTAAAATAATAAATATTTTACTTAAAAGACTTAAAAAAAATCTCATGGTTATCACTTACCTCACTTAAACTTTGTTGAAAAAACATAATCTCATAATTATCCTTATGACTAGCTGGAAAGTTTTCAAATAATCAAACAAAAACATCAGTGTGTTTAGCTACCCAATAAAAACTCCCACTCTTGTCTACATCAGCATTATCATTTAGATTTATTTATTTTGTATTTTTCTTTCTTGGTTCTGTGGTTCAATATATCTTAGAAGTTACAGAGATCTAGTCATTTTTATAGGCCATTGAGTTCGGATGACTAAAATGAGTATATACCACCCTCAAAACATTCAAAAGCCTCAACAGGTCAACAATGGTTCCACTAAAGTTGCCCTAAATTTAGTATAATATAGTCCTTAGGTAACCAACCTCGGGCATATCCTTGGTTAGTTTATGTTGTTTGAAGTTTATTGAGTTTGAGTTTTATCATGAAACTACTAGAAGTGTACTAGCATGGGTGAGTTTATTATCTTGATAACAATGTTATGGTTTGATCTAGTCCTTGAAAGGAACTTATATTTGATGGTCAAAAATTTACATTCCTTTCATTTTTTTATCTTCACATGTAACAAATATCTTTATATTATAGCATCTAGCTAGATATATATAGTAATTGTCACTCAGAAGTTGGATGCCATCATTTTGGAGCTTGAGCTTACTCAACTTACCTTTTTTTGAGTTGAAAATGTCACTATATCTCATTCTATCATCTATTGCAGAGCAAGAATCCAATTTACCTTTGTTTCAGTTAAAAAAGTGATTGGATCTTGCTATATCATATCTTGTAAAGAATGAATCCAATTTATCAAAGTCCATTTGCTTGAGGTATAACAAAGCTACTTTAATTCATTAAACTTACTTTTCATATTATGTTTGTTGATTGTGATTCTGCAGGCCACATCTGCATTGGAAAAGGGGCATATTTAATGAAGTGTGGAAGGAGAGGGAAGCTTCAGTTTGTCCTTTCAAACTTTCTAAGGTATGTAACAAAATTAAAAAAAAAAACCTCCATAGAATGTTGTGCTTTAACTTTTTCTTTGAAAATGGATTATTTATGTGATCTCCCATCTCTCACACACAACCAGAGTCCAAACATACATGGTTTTTTGAGATATGTGGACAATGGATAGATTTAGGCTAGCCATTTATCTAGAAATTTACATTGTAGGAGATCAGGAATTTATAGTTGAATATTTCCTTGCCACTAAATTAGAGTTGTAGAGTCAGACTCCTATTTGTCAAGCATATACCTCACTTTTCAATCAATTAATTGTTGACTCTATATAGACCTTCCATGGGAGGGAAAAGAGTGATCACTACCATTACTTAATCTTCCTGCAGACCAAGTAAAGATTCCAAATGTCTATAAATTAGTGGCTCCTTGGAGAATTCCAAGAGTGGTGCTATTGTAGCAACAAGAAATTCATTTATTTTAATTTCTTCATTAGTGCATTGATAGTATATGGTTTATTCCATACCATATCTCAACAGTATATGATCAAATTATAGTTAAGCCTGTCATAATATTTTGAATTACCCTCTTTTAGAGGGAAACTAGAGTGTGTGTCAAACTCGCACGTCACAATTGTATCATGCAAAGTTTACCTGGGACAAGTTTTGCGGATCTAAGCAGCAAGATACTTGTTGGACTTCAAGAGGCAGAAATAGTACAAAGTGGGAAAGAGGTTTCACAGTTAACTGGGCTTTCATATTATGGTTGGAGTTGGTTTGTTAATGGCAAGATGCTGGATACCCCAACTTCCTTTCTATGACTGAGTGTAACAGTGAATCTTTCAACATATTCCTCACTCAATTGTCATTAAGTGATGGGTTTTCTCGGAAGTTCTTCACACCTATAAACTTTACTAGAGTTGTTCTTGAGTCTTTGGAGGTGGTTATCTTGTCAAAGCACACATGTACAAGAAGTAGAGAAATAATATGCCCTACTAATTTGAAGTTATCTCCCTGCAAATAGGGTGTTCCCATTCATAAACCTGATGACTCACTCTACTTATTTCTAGTGAACAACTTTGGGACTTGTCATGAACCGCGAGACAATTCCAACCCCATAATCATAAATTTCGTATTTAAATCTATACCCACTAGATTAGAATCTGCACAAGAAGAACTCCATTCTTGGTTCGAAAGAACCTGCAATCGACTTGTACCATGATATTTAATCTTTTTTGTATTTATTCACATCCTTGGTCTGTGACATAAAGATGCAATAGGCTACCTTGAATTTTCTATACTAACACTCCTAAAAAATAATAAAGTATGCACAAATCTATCATTTCAAATGATATATGTAGCTCACCTTTTGGTTTTTCAATTATCAAAGCTATTATCTATATTGATGAGATCATCTACAACCGATACCACAGTGACAATATATGTTAGAGTTTTATTTGTGTTGCTCTGAAGGTATTTCTCCTTAAGTATAGTAGAAATACACTACAGTTTCCATTTAGGGGAGAAGTGTACCTAGTAGCAACCTTGGCTTGTGTGCAGATGCGTTGAATGCACATTAGACTCTATCTATTGTTTTTAAGGTGTTTATCCTTCAACAGTACTTAATCTCAGTAGATCCTTTCGATTTTCACCTTGAGTAGATGCATGCAGCCTTGGGATACATGTTTTAGATTATAGTTTTCCTATGAGGGTGTAGTAGAGATGAAACAAGTGCATTGATTTAAGGCATCGTGTGGTTTTTGTATGAAAACATGCTTGTTTAGAGTTTCCCAAACTTAGATAGAATATAGTTTCACTTGGATGCTCACTTTTCTTAATTTAGGTGTTTTTATTAGTTTTCTTTTATGCACAGATTTATCTTTAAGAAAAGTGCATAGTAGAGAAGGGTTCTATATTTTGAGTAGGGGACACACTTCTAGGTAGGAGGTACTCTATTCTAGGAAGCTTTTTCCATGCAGGTTAGGTGCTTTATCCGAGAATCACAAGAGTGGCACTATTGTAGCAATAAGAAATTCATTTATTTTGAGTTCTTCATTAGTGCATTGATAATATATTATTTATTCCATGCAATACCTCAATAGTGTATGATCAAATTATGGTTAATATTGTCATAATATTTTGACTTACCCTCTTTTAGAGGGCAACTAGAGCATATGTCAAGCTTGCATGTCACAATTGTATCATGGAGAGTTTACTTGGCATGATTTTTGTGGATCTAAGCAGCCAGATACCTGTTGGAATTCAAGAGGCAAAATTACTACAAAGTGGGAAAGAGGTTTCACAGTTAACCTGCCTTTCACATTATGGTTGGATTCAGTTTGTTGGCAAGATGCTAGATACCCCAGCTTCCTTTTTATGACTGAGTGCAATATTGAATCCTTTGACATATTCCTCACTCAATTTCCGTTAAGCAATGGGTTTTCTCAGAAGTGCTTGACATCTATAAACTTTACCAGAGCTATTATTGAGTCTTTGCATGTGGTTATCTTTTCAAAGCACACATGTACAAGAAGATGAGAAAAAATATAGCCGACTAATTTCAAGTTATCTTCCTGTAAATAGGGTGTTCCCTTCCATAAACCTGACAACTCACTCTTCTTCTTTCTAGTGAACAAATTTGGTACTTTTCATGAATTGTGAGACAATTATAACTCCATAACTATCAATTTCTTATTTAAAGTTATACCCACTAGATTAGAACCCACACAAGGATAATTCCATTCTTGTTTCAAAATAACTGACAATCGAATTATACCATGCTATTTAATATTTTATGTGTTTCTTCGCATCCTTGGCCTATGACATTAAAACACAACATGCTACCTTTGATTTTCTATACTAACACACCTAAACAATAATAAAGTATGCCCAAATTTGTCATTTCAAATTATCTATGCAGCTCACCTTTTGTTTTTTCAATTATCAAAGTTGTTACCTATATTGATGAGATCATCTACAGTTGAGGCCACAATGAAAATATTTGTTATAGTTTTATCCATGTTGTACTAAAGGTGTTTTTCTTCAACAGTGCTACAATACATTACAGTTTCCATTCAACGGAGAAGTGTACCCAGTAGCAACCTTGGTCTATGTGCAAATGGGTTGAATTCATAGTAGACTTTATCTGTTGTTTTTATGTTGTTTCTCCTTCAATAATTCTTCATCTCAATGGATCCTTTCAATATACACCTTCAGAAGATGCATACAACCTTGGGGTAGATGCTACAGATTCTAGTTTTGATGTGAGGGTATATCAACGATGCAAGAAGCGTATTAATTTTATGCATATTATGGTTGTTGTATGAAAGCATGCTTGTTTAGTGTTTCCCAAACTTGTATAGAGCCATATCTAGTATACTTTTATAGTTTAACTTAGATGCTCACTTTTCTTAATTGAGGTGTTTTTCTTAGTACTATTTTATGCAAAGATTTATCTTTAAGAAAAGTGCATGGTAAATAAGGGTTCTATATTTTGAGCAGGGGACACTCTTATAGGTAGGAGGTACCCTATTCTAGCGAGCTTCTGTGATGCATGCTAGGTTCTTTATACTAGATAAAGTTCCAAGTCCCAGCCTCCTTGACAAACTCCCTGCGAAACAAGACACCAGTCGACAGATTTCCAAGTCCCTAAATTTTCCAAAAACCCACCTGACCTTAGGTATCTAGCCTACAATCCTTTACATTCCAGTTGTCTCTTACCTGTGATTTCATAGAGAGAGCCCTCTCTGGTTTGGTAAGGCTAGCTACCAGAATAAAAGCTTGGTCTGTGGTTACCTTCGTCAATCTCCTCATCAACCTGGGACATTGTGGAGGATAACAAAGGGCATGACAATTAGGATGTGCCAACGTGTTCTAATGAATGTAAGGTTCCCAAGTCATGGAAACATGTAATGCTAGTTGTGAGGTCATGACTGCCAAGGTGTGTTAGGGAATGTTAGGGCATGCTAACATGTGCCAGATAGTACGAAGACATTTCAAACAAGCTAATATGTGTCAAGTTCTAAGTCATGCCAAGATGTACAAGGGTTCCAAGTCCCTGCCTCCTTTTCTTCCATATGTTATCGACTAATGACATTTCCTTTGCAATATATGGTGCATTTGTTAGTTATAGGTCATTTATAGGTTATAAATGTCTTCAGAGTTTCACTTCTAATTGAGAATTCAACTAAACATATTGATTCTCTTCTACAACTATTTTTCGGTCCACCCACTTTTCATAACTGATCCAAATGGATCCAATAAACACTCTTTGTCTTCAAAACTTAATGAAAAGCATGCCAAAACCAAATAAAAATCGCATAAGGAAAGCTTTCAAACCAATATTGAGAAGCAAAAACTCCTGAAATCAATGGAAAAAACAGAGTATCGGAGGTGGAATCAATGATGCACAGTGGCCATCAAAGCTGACCGATCAACGGTCTAGATCTGAGCGATAGATCATAATCAGTGATGACCTTCGGTAGGGATCGATGGGATCCACATAGGGGATGTGACAACGATCAGTGGTTATCAACGCACAGCTCATGAAAGTTGCGATAGTGACTGGCAGAGTTAATCTGGACCGTCGATCAAGTATGTAGATCGACGGCCCATATTACATCGCTAGATCGCTATTGGGGATTGTAGAAGTGCTTACAACGGCCCGGGGGTTATTGCGATGAGTGATTGCAATATCGAAATTGGAGCAGCCTAACGGAGCGGGGTTATGGTACATGCATACACACGATCTGATGGACCAGACCCGATGAATATTATAAGCCATATTACATGGATCTTGAGATCCGCCAAGCATCATTTTAATGTATTTTGTAGTTTTGTTTATTAAACAAAATGCAAACGGGAAAGCACCGATGCGATACGCTGGACCCAAAAGGGTACCTTAAGGCTATTAGATATAGTTTCAAGTCCAGGAGAAAGCCATTTATAATGAATTTTTCGCAGTTTTTAAATATCTATGAAACACAAAGGGACAGAGCCATTACGATTTGTGACAGTGACAATAGGCGTACCCGATGGGAGAATAGGGATGATTTCAGGACTTTTGAAATCTGATATATTGAGTTTTGGTGGATTTTCTCTGTGAAAATACATTTTCACTATGAAATCAGAGCGCATCTATTTCAGGAGTTTCAGAGGCCTGACACACTCTAGCATTACATAATGGGTGGCCACCTCCTCTCCCTGCATTCAGCAATGATTTTATGACGCTGGTAGAGGGATTCGAAGCGTGGACAGGTAGGGGAGACCGAGAGATGGGAACATGAAACGAACAGGGAACATTGGCTTTAAAGCCATAGATAGAGAGTGTAGCAAATGAGGTAGCATTGCAGGCAAGTGCCAAGATAGTGTTAGGACAGAGACAGAGAGCATTGAGGGAATTTGTGTACTCATAGAGAACTTGAGAAGTTCAAGTAAGCTCTTGTTATTTTATTCTGTTGTGTGTGAGGCTCAAATTGAGCTCACTGTTGTAAAAAGAACTCTAATTGAAGACATAATAGAGAGGCCACCACTGAAGGCTAGACCAAGAGATGTATCCCAGGAGTATTGGATGAACTCATTAAATTTGTTGTGTTATGTGTTGTCTATTATGTTTTTTTTACTACTTCATTGTCTATGCATTTCACAATCTTATCGATCATTGCATAAAATGACATAGAATAATCCATGCACATAAGTCTGTAATACCTTATTATTGTCTTAGATCTCATTATCAGATCAAGTGGTATCAGAGCTTTAGGTTGCTAAGGTTAGACAATCTTGTGCTGGATTGTTTGTGAATGATAACTAGGTCAAAGCCTAAATTAGGAGAAGGAGACTTGGTTGAAATTAACCCAAAAATTGGTAGAATCTATGCTAGGAGGAAAATGGCAAAAGAAATTCCCTTGGAATAAGGCTCTCAGTTCATGGACAGTTTCATGACCATGAGAGCCATGGTAGAAGAAATGTATAGATAATGTAGGAATTTACAGGGTAAGTTCCTCAGACAGAACACCAAAAGGACACCGCTCACAAACAGATCACAGATCAATACACCAGTATTTTGACGTGGTTAAAACCCTCAGGGAGGGAAACAGTCCACGGTCTGCGCCAACGTGGCTACTACAGGCAATTTATTAATAAAAGAATGAAAATTTACATAAGCTTCTCTCATGCACGGTTAACCTACAAATGACCCTCCATGCGCTTTAAATAGAATTCATGGACCAATCGGGTGTAAGCCACAAATGACCCTCCATGCGCTTTAAATAGAATTCATGGACCAATCGGGTGTCAAGCCACGGATCAAGTGTCGGT
>APFE030200872.1:0-19515 GCA_000404065.3 Pinus taeda | reverse complement strand
CTTATGTAAAGGAGACAAATGTGTTGGTTGGTATGGACATATTTATTATTTTTGTACTTTATAGAACTACAAACTTGTATTTATGTAAGCATTGAAGGTTATAGAGTATGGCACGATGCATAATGTATTGGTTGGTATGGATGTAAGGGCTTATTTGTTTACAAGGAGAAAAAAGAAACTATAGCCTCTTGAAGTGATTCATTATGTCCATCTAAACAAAGACATGATATGCAGATCCATGATGGAAAGATAATAAATTCACACAAGCATCCAATGTATCAAACATTGACACTTGAATATGCAATACCAAGCTTTCAAGTGGTATCAGACCTGGGCATGGGCAAGTTTGTAATCTTCTTCAAAAATACCAAATCAGGCCTCAAAATTCCAAATAAGGGGTTTGATTTGTGTCCATGAACAGATTATGAAAAAGGTATTTTTACAACAACATAACAATGGGAAAACATAAATATATTTATCATATGATAAAGGGCCACCTGATGACGCCATAATAACCTAGCTTATCTATTCTTTGTGCATACCTCATTGATTCCCACTAGAGTTGAAGTCCTTCTGTAGATGATCAGTCATGGTAGAAGATGATGCTTCTCCACTTATTCTATAGTTACCTAGAAAAATGTCAAACGTTATCGCAAAGAAATTTTCTAGAGCATCAAGGTATATGTACACACACAATGAAAGAGTGTCAAATGTACCTGGCATGGCAAGTAAGGTTGGATGGTCTTGCATCTCCCTTTGGTCTTGGGTTATTGCCATGGTTGGGGATTGTTGCATTGCTATAAAAATAAACATACCACAGGTTAAAGAATAGTGATGATTAAATAGTTAAATATAAAATCATGACTATATTCAACACATGAAACTAATCTGGAACCATAGAGACGGCATTATTTGATCGATGACGTCCTCGCTTATTGAGGTATCGAAACTGAAATGGTTCATATTCTGATGGATCAACATTTAAATCAATTTCCAAACCATTGTTTTTTCTGCTGCTTCTTCTTTGCTTTGTGGGGCTAAGGAAACTCTTCTTCCTCTTCAAAGATGGATCAAGAGATTCCAATCCAGGTGTGAAGTCAAAATCAGTAACGTGCAAATTATTGAATTCATCTAACATTTTTTTAAGCATATCAGTCAACTGGATTGTCCTCGCCAAAGTAGTAGGAGGATTATCTAAAATGAGATGTGTATAGCTAAACAACTCCTCCCTTGCCAAATGAAGTGCCTCGGCATCTTCATGAACAACATTTGTGGCCATAAGAGTAGCATCGACATCTTCATCATGGTTTTGAGGCTCTATATTGATCTCAGGTGGGTCATTGCATATGTTATCCTCTGCATGCTGATGAATCAATGGATTTGAATTATCCGATTGGAAATACAACCAATTAACTTTTATGGCATGCTTGCAAATGTTTCCACGGATAGACCATGGACATTCACACGTTATAAAATCCTTACGATACCTGGTGACAAGGTATTTTTTATCTCAATCTGTCTGACTTCTCACCCAATAAGCACGGGTTATGTTCTCATGAGGACAACAATCAGTATCCATAATTTTTCTTGCTCGTTCCACTGATGATTCTAGTTGTTTTTCTCTCTTGTAGTTGTTTAGAAATCCTTCTTCTTTTAAGATTTCCTTGAACCGATAACAAGGTTCAATTGTTGTTAGTAGCATATGCAATAACCAATCCATCCTCTGGGCACATTTTTTCCTTCTGTCAGATAGAAATGTTGTTTTTAGGTAACAATGGTATGACTCAACAGCATTATTGGTCTCCTGATTTGCATGAGGAAACTCCCGACAACCTTTCACCCACATACCTGATTGCAAATAGAACGATGTCAGTCTCACTATATCACCTTTATAAAAGGAAAAAATGCATATAGTATGAAAAAATGTTTACTTACGAATCTTATCTCCAGTGACCCAATTCTTGTTGAAATAGTCTAAGAACTTCTCTTCATCTGCAAACTTGATAAAAAATTGATTGATTGCATCTTCCACTTCATAATTGAGAGTGTGTTTCATGATGAAACCTAACTCACTGAACATCTCTTTGGCTTTTATGGAACTAGTGGCCAACCGATTGACATTTTTCAACCAACCCCTCCGTACATGCCAAACGCATAAGATCACATCATAACCTGTGATCCTCTTGCCATATTCAATGCATTTTAGTGTGGTATTTTAAAAAAAAAATGCAAGTTTGGTTATATCATGACAATGTTAAGTTACCTCAAGGCACTGATTTCAGCCAGTGCATCATCAACCATGAAAGCATTGACTTTCCAATCAGGACGGGTTTGGAAACACTTGCGCATGAGCTGCTCCAGCCATATTGCAATATCATCTGATGTGTTTCGTGATGCCACGACCCATGCAATAGGCACCCCGCTTTGTTGTTCATCAAATGCCACGAGTGTATACAATTGATACTGTCATTTTCAACATTACATAAATTCAAATACAAGTTATTAATCATTTACAATGGATACAACTTAAATAAATATATTCAATAAATCATTGGCATATGACTTACCTCATATTTGTTTGTGTTAAATGTTGAATCCATGGCTATTAAGCTATTGTGCGATAGCTTGACCATTGTCTCCAACATCCACTTTGTTTGAATCCCTATTATAAAAGGGACCTCCACACCATTGGGCTTTTGGTAAAAGAAAAAATCTTCCCGATGCTTTTGATACCAAAGGTTTACACTCATTTCATCCTTTTTGTGAAGTTGGTAATTTCCCTTCGCCAACCTATTATAAATGTTTACAATATCTTTCCTGCATAAGAAGAAATCTCTATCTCGAGCTGCCACATCGATGTCAACATGTCTCTTAATGTGTGTTCTATACACTACATCAATAGGCACTCCCAAAAAGAAACAACTCTCTACATATCCAACAATGTCCCTCGAAAGCTTTGGCCTAAGCAAGGCCTCGGTCTCACCTGAAGTGTCACCTTGACCATGACAAGCCCAACCTTCCCCATCTTCATGTTCATATATATTGAAAGTCAATATTGCTCTATCAGGAATTTCATGCATAACTTTCACAATAAAGTGGCATTGCCAACCCCTCTTCTGCACAAATGATGTCCTTCGTTTAGCTGAAATATTTCCTCTTTTGTCCTCTGGGCCAAATGAACAATGATATCTAAACCAAAAATTTAAATTGTTAGTACATACAAAGAAAGATAACCGTGGTTTCAAAATATCTAAACAATATATATTTTAAATACTCACATATCATATTGCAATGCAGCAGTAGATCTTTCTTTTGGTTTACCCTTTGTTTTTCGTACGAATTTACATGGAGCAATAGGATTTTCTTCCTCTCCTTTGATAAATTCAGCAACTCGTCGTAACGGGATTACAACAACACGATCAATACCATTGTTTTTTGTATTTATTTCTGCCCAAACCAAGTCTTTACTGGAGAAAGTCATTTTGCCTTTGAGGTCTTGCACCTCAAGATCCATGATATATTGCCATTTCTTTCGCTTGCCCATTTTGAACTAATCTGGTCAAACAATATGCAAGGACATCAAAACCAAAATTTCAATCTTAGCAAGTTATTCAACATATATATAAATATGAATGACCATCCTATTAGCTTTAACATGAAAGTCGAAAAAAAAAATAAAAAAATAGCTGTACAAATAATCTATCAATGGAGTTGTAAGTTTTGTTAAAACCCAAGGAAGAAACATCCCATGGATCTCACTTATTCAACATCCCATGTCACCATAAGGTTGTGCAAAATATCTCTGCTTTCAATGAAGCATATTTATTGCCCCAAGACTAATTTGCATCTGACTGAATCTATTCCTGCTCTGGAGCATATATTTTTTCAGAATTTTAAGCTTCCAAATCATGCTTATTATCCTCTCCTGGACCTGCTATCGAGTTCATCTGGTATTTCTAGAGCAACTGGCAATGTAGGCTCGAATATTTTCCCATTTTAATTATTATTTTTGCTAATTTGATCCCAGTTTAGACCACCAAAGTTTTCTCAAATTGTTTAAATCTTGGATTCCATTCCTTCATAAGTTGTTATGCAAGACACTTTTAACCATGAAAGAAAGAAAGCGTCATTTACTCTATCTCTCACACTCGTTAAAGAAATATCTCTTAAAATTTTTAGCATCGAGTAATTCCAATTGTTTATTTCTGGTAAACTAGCTCTAGTACCGTCCTAGAATTCTTCTTCCAAATTCCCCAAGTAAAATTCTAATATTCACATATAAGGTGCAACTTCTGCATTTAAATATAAGATTTTCACTACTACTGTTCATGCAAACTGGAATATGACCAAAACTATGCAATGAATTACCTTAGATTTCCTTGCTATTACAGTGTGATTCTCTATTATGATCTTATAATCTAGGTATTCTTCCCCAAACATGTTGAATTTTGACACAAGGCAACAGAACTTTGCGTATTAAAATGCTCTCTCTAGATCAAATCCATCCTTTATCTGAGCTGGACTACTCCAGCCCTGACAGCTTCACTGACTTTAAGCAGCTTTTATATTGTTTTGGTGCTCCTCCTTTGCAAGATCTTCAGAAGTCTTCCTATCTAAGATCTTCAGAGTATCATCTTCAATGACTACCCTGAATCTAGTCAGATGCTTCCCAAATTTACACAGGTAGTTATTATCCCACTAATTACAGAGGTAGTTATTATCCCACTAATTACTTAGAAGTTAGAACTGCATATTAAAAATTAAAATTTATGCAGGTTAGTTATTGGCTGGGTTTTTGGCTGGGGAATCTGAACCAACTTGCTGGCAGATTACCACTTTGTCACCCTGACCCAAGCTAAAGTAGGTTTTTGGCTGGGAAAGGGGAACCTGCTAACACCATCCCCAAATGTGACGTTTCACATCATTCTTGACAAATAATTTTCTCCCCACTTATAGTCCATTCATACCCTATAAGTTCTATCAAAGAAAAATACAGTAAACTTTAGCAGTCATTCTGATCTATCAACTCAGTTATTATTAAATTTTGTAATCCAATGAAGTAATCTGCTGGAAGTGAATGCCGTCATGTGTACTGTTTTTAGCTATCTTTCTTTGTTCTGTAAATCATATGCATTGCGGGACTGTGTATCTGTCACCTTCAACATTATTTTCACTACATAATTTGCAATTCTTTCATTCCAAGGGTTTATTGGTGTAGTCAATTGGGGACTCTTGCAACGAAGGGTATGTGAAGTAATTTTACGAATATTATCTTTGTATTCCAACTATAAAAACCTTTGTAGGTGCAGAGGAGGCATCAAGCTTGAGGAGAACTCAATTTCTGTTATAGCTCTTTTTTGGCAGTTAGGGGCTCAATACTGCTAGGACAATGTACCCATTAGGGTAAGGGAACCCTCGAAGAACTTGATCCTTGTGATCTAGGTTTCAATTCCATAATTGTGTTTCGAATAGAAAATAAAGCAAGCATACTACATAAAAGTTAACCATAAACACAAGATGCTGGGTTTCTCTAACCTACTGCATGTTTTTCATCGTGAAATACTGAAGACTAAGCAAACAGAGAAATTAGTGCCATGGCATTGAATTTAAGATAACAGGAAACCAGGTGTTCTAATCAGTGTGATCCAGATACTCAGGTTACAGGCCATCATAGATTTCAAGAACCCAGCAAAAAAACAATGAAAAGAGAACACAAAAAATCCCACATCAACAAAAAATAGTTCCATTTGAGCATGTTTTGTTCAGTTTTAGCCAGGAGAGTACTTGACATATTGAAGTCCTCATTGTCCATTAGGTGTTCAATATCGAGGCTTGCTGGAGATCTTGACTTCATCCAATCTCAGCTATTTACCACAGGTCGCAATAAAGTTCGGAGGAAAGACATGATCTCTCTTCATTTTGAAGCAAATCATTTGCAAAGTAGTGGCCAGTTACGGCTGCCTCTTATTACACGGAAAGGAAATGTGGATGGAAATACGCTTTCCTAAATCTATTGTTGACACAGTCAACTACGATAGCCAAGAATTACTGAACATGGGACAAGTACCTGAAGGTATAAAAGAATTTTGAATTGATTTTAGCAGGGACAGAAGGCGAGGGCAAAGGATCATAGGACTGACAGGAAGATGGTTTGGATTCTAGAATGAGTAAAGATAATCCAAAACCATTCCCTAATATCATGGCTAGTGTTTGATGGATCTGGGATCGTGAGAAGAGTCTATGGACTCGTGGGTCCTGTGATAAAAGGCTGTGGGACCATGTAAAATGGCAAGGGAATTGTGATCCCAATCTTCAAGTTCGGAGTAGGACATCAAAGAACATAGTATCGTTAGGATAAGAAAGACCAACCCCATGTGTGCAGTATTTGTTTTGAATGTAGAAGTTCAGATCCTATCTCTAAACTGTTCATGTAATGAGGACAATGCTCCTGTAATGTTTCTTGGAATTTAAGGTCAAGAGTTTGAATTCTGATGGTCGCAATTTTTTATGCTTCCATTGCATTGTTGTGCCACATCTATTTTACTTCCTTTTATTACTGTGCACTCTAACCACCACAGCTTGTAGTTGCATCATTCAACCTATATGCTTCGCTATCGCCTTCCCTCCATTCATAAATATATAAAGGCGTTCTGCTGTAGTGGAAATTTTATTTCAGCGTCTATATTTAATTGACTAGCGGCTTTACAAGCTACTGGTCATATAACAAAAGGATTAATCCAAGCTAGTGGTGATATGCTAATCATGCCTTCATTGATTTGGCCAAATAATCCATAGTATAAGAGGCTAGAATGCATATTCAGGGAATTAGCAGACAAATTGGCGATTGAATTTTCACAGGGAACTATGTTATTCAATGCCTCCATTGATTACCATCCATGCTGAAACATTTTGAAAAATATGAATTACCATCCTATTAGCTTTAACATGAAAGTCGTAAAAAAGTGAAAATAGATGTACAAATAATCTAAATGGAGTTATAAGTTTTGTTAAAACCCAAGGAAGAAACATCCCATGGCTTTCCTGTTATAATCCTGAGGATGGTAGTGAAGATGACCAAGATCCCAAAGAAAAGTTGGAAACAGAACTTTGTGTTCATGAAGATGTGTTTGAATCCGCCCTAATTGAATCTGACCTGTAGTCTGAAACTACTGTGGTAAAGCCAATTGATCTATTGTTTGGAAAGAGATATGTGTTGCTTCTCCCATAAGCCGATTACAGAAAATGCTTTACAGGATCTTTTAAAGTAATTATCAGAAAAACAAGAATTTCGTGAGTAGGAAAACGCTGGCGAAGGGTTTGGGGATTGCAGGACCTGATCAACCTTGTTGTGCACAACGCACTCATGGAATCCAAGTTAGGTTGGCATGAGATTATAAATGGACAGATATACTATGGACTTACAACATGGTTACCGAAATTGGATCTGCTAATCGAAGTTGTTTTCTTGGGCTGGAAGGCCATTGCGGTACTTAAGGAGCAAATTGCCCTGAATGAATTATGAGCGTGGAAGCTTGTAATACGATATTTTTGGTTTGGATGTCGTTGAGTTCACCATTTGGAGGTCTCAAGTGCCTCATCCTTTTTCCATGAGGCAAAGATACCTGCAATTCTGAAATTGCACTAGCGGGGATCGGCCTGTGTTGCAGACTAAGGAGATTAAATCAGAGCGTTATTCTCCGCGTGGGCTGAAGAAATCCGATTGGTTGGGCGTTTCGAACCTATGGCCAGGTTGTCGGCAGCCTAGCGATCAATAGCCTCTGTTTTTAGTCACAAAATTACAGGAAGAAGTTTCCAATGAAGAGCATGCCGCAATTGTAATCCAGGCTGCCTTCAGGGGTTTTCTGGTACTCACGTTTGCGATTGAATTTTACAGTACTCACGAAATGTTTCTAGTTCATGTGCTTTTGATTTGAAATGGTGAAGCTCAGGGTTTGAACATACCGAGGCTGTAGAATGCGTGCAAGCTCGAGTCCGTGCAATGCAGGTTCAGATGTCCAAAGCTGTTCAGAAACAGATTCAGGCTGTCCGAGCAGGGTCGCGGGTCCGAGCAGGGTCGAGTGAAAGTTCTGCGGTTTTGGGTGTAGTCGATCCCAACTCAACGATCGGGATCCGAAAAATCTAGGATGTCAGCGCGCCTGATTTTTCTGTCAGTTGTGAAAATCGGGAAGATGTCAGAAGAGTGGCGGATCGGCGGGGTTGGGAGGGTGGCGGGGTTGGTAGGGTGGCGGAGGTGGAGAGATTTTCCGGTAGCTGTTGCCGGACGATTTTCCGGCCGACGACGGAAACCGGGCCATTCTACAGCCTCGGTAGACTACTCCTTATTATTATCCAATTTTAAGGTCATAGTGAAGCCAAACACCAAATTGGTGTATGAGACCCCCTTGTTTGTGGGACAAAGGACCGACCTTCGTGCAAGGATTTGACTACTAAGTCTATGAAGACGTACACACTCTACCCCTCTGTTTTAAAGCTGTAAACTTTTAAGAGGAAATACATGCTCTCAATCATTAGACCCACTCAAAATATTTACAATTAATTTTAAAAATACAAAAAAATATTAATTCTGTGATTAAATAAAACTAAGATACAATTCATTTTATGAGTTTCTCTGCTGCGAATGATGTGTCAAGCATAGTGCCCAGCTGTGGAAAGCTACAACCATCAAGTGTGGAAAGCTATTTACAATTGTTTTGTTGCTTGATTTTAAAATGATAAATTTAATGAAATTGAAATCTTAAATGGATGGCGACCTTCATTATCTCACGTTTTTTAAAATTTACATAGGGTCTCAAGATCCCAGTTCGAAGAGTTATGTGAATATATTGCTTATTGAATATCACTATATCATATATATATATATTTTAAAATCTGTGAACCTGAGCTTGTTTTCTCATGCAATTACAAATTTCTCAAACTCGAAGCAAAGAATGATACGTAATGAAAGGAACATCTCGAAGGCAAAGCAATTTCTTTTAATCAAAATTATATTTAAGAAATTAGATCATTGCTACACCATTTTTGTTTGATCGTAATGTAGGAATGCCTCATCGCTTATCTTAAAATCGATGGTTTATCTTTTAAAACTGGATTTGAAAGCCTAAGAAGTGGCTTAAAGATCCCTAAAGGGTAACCGAGTGGTAATGTGATAAGACGAGCTTACATTTTAACATTCCATTTGCTTTCCAGGATAATAACCCATTGCTATTCTGGATATGTTTTAGAGCCATATTGATATCTTGAATATGTGGAATGCTATATAAATATATTAATCCATTACGTAGGTTAGCCTTTTGTTTACATTTTCAGGGAATTCTTGACTTTGTCTTTGTTAAGTGTCGTTACTTTGCTATATGAAGAGAAAAATATGTCCAATCAAGTTAAGTAACTATGGGTCGTAAGGCACATTAAATTTTTTGAGAAGAGTAATGTTTTGAGGTTTTTGGTCATTATTGATCATTTCAAATATTAAACAATGTTCATGCCAAGTTTAGTAACCAAAAGCATTGTAGTTTTCATTTTTTTACTAGCATTGCAAAATCATTTTCCAGCGCCTACAAGATTTTTTCTGTTTTAAAACGTAGTTTACAAACGCATGGAGGTGAATTTTAGAAAAATATTTTTTTTTCTTCAGGGAATAGACCAAATAACAAAAACCTCTCTTAGTTTTGTAACAACTATTATGTTTTGAGATATTCAAATGTATCTTTGAGGTTTGTTTTTCTAGAATTTTCGAAATTTTGTTTCTTATAAAAATGCCGAGTCAACAACTGAAGGCCACCTCATCAAATTCGACTTGGGCATCAAATCAACAGATGGAAATTAGATCCACATCCTCAAGCAACACCTTAGTATTCAAATGCACAATTGTGGTCAGGATCAACTCCAACATTCAAGACTTTTTTGCAACAAATTCTAGATTTAGTTTTATTATAATTTATTATTTGATTTTGTTTTCCAAAAAGATAGAGACAATTGGTTAATTGTATTTTCTTATATATTTTATGATTTGTAATAGAACATGGTTGGAATTTTGTGGAAAGATCTTGCGTATTGTTGTACATTTTGAGATTAATATATATTTTGCTATAAATAGCCTTATATGTCGAGTTTCCAGAGATTCATGTATGAATAATTTCCCATCTGTTTTCTACTATGTTTAAATTTCACATTAGTCACACCTTCTAGGCATTTTTCTCTAGCATTTGGATAAAGTTTGACAAATTAGAATTTATGTGGAATTGCTCAGATTCATGTTATTTGGATGCATAATTGTTCTTTCAACTTAAATATCATTGCAGAAATCTCAGTGCGGATGTTTATCTTCTATATTCTTCTACATACCTTGATGATAACATGTCAAAGAAATTGCAAGTTATCTTGCCTTTGTTTATAGATGTTCATGTGATCTGTGTTTAACAAGCGTTTATCTTTTCTCAAAGACACCATGCCCAATGGTTTCTTTCCTATCCCTTCCCAACCAAATTCATTTATGTCAAACCAAATCCAACCAATGAGCTAATGATTTGCTGCTAAAGTGATCTTGAATATTAGTTCAAGGAGAAATCACTCTCCAAATTGAAGGGACAACATTCAATCTCAAAGTGGTTTGAAGGTTTCCTCAGTGAGTTTCCTTCCACAGACAAGCAAACTTTTGAGTGATAACATCTTGGCATCATTGCTGGGGAACAAAGGTGAAATATTCCCTAGGAGAACAACAAAGATCCAGATCTGGCTATTGACTATGAACAACGGTAAAACACCACTAAGCTATACATCTTTCACATGGTGACTCCGCTGTGAAAGAATTAGCTGGTGACTCCACCCGAGAATGAGCTCATTTGACATAAACATGAAAGGCCAATATGAAAGAACCAGGTACCAAAAATTGGATTTTTTTCCAAGAGACGGTTTTCTCTTTCATCAAATATTTCTTATCATTTCCTATATATATCAAAAGATTCATTGTTTCCCTACTAGATTCAAATGACCACCATAGATCTACAATTATATATCCTTCTTTGAAAGTTGGAGATGTGCCTTTTTCGTATGTCACTAATCTTGAGCAAATTCCTCCATTTGTACCATTTGTTGTCCATGATCATATTTGTAATTCTCATGATACTAAAGTTGATATATCACCCCCTATGCTCAATCCTATACCTTCCACTATTCAAAAGAGATATATACCTCTTTTTTACCATACATCCTTCATAACTTTCCTACAAAAAATTACAAATACCTCCCTATGTTTGATGGAGAGAATCTTACAGATGAAAAACATATTCAAGCCTTTGAGCATCTCATAGATATTTCTGAAGTTGAATATGATGATGTATACATCAGAGCATTTCTCAATCATTACAAGGGGATGCTAAAGAATGGTTCAAACATTTAGAGCTTGAATCAGTCAATTCATGGGAGGAATTGAGTGATTTTATTTCTGAAATTTTGGTGCAAGAGGAAATCCAAGGATCAACATTTTTCAGAGTTTTGTGTCATAGAGAAACAAAGGGATGAAACCATCTTTATGTTCAATAGGAGGAAATCCAAGGATCAACATTTTTCAGAGTTTTCTGTCATAGAGAAACAAAGGGATGAAACCATCTTTATGTTCAATAGGAGATTTTTCAGTCTTTATCACAAGATGCCCAAAGATATTAAACCTCCTCAAACTACTGCTATGTTGCGTTATGTAACAAAATTTGGTTCAAAATTTTCTTACTTTCTCATGAATAGAAGGTCTGTGAACTTGCAACAAATGTTCATTGATGCTAAAGAAATAGATGATAATCTTCATGCATTTGAGAAACTCCAAAAACATAGTCTGGATGAAGTTATAGATGCAGATGAAGAAGAAAATGAGCATGTTCAAGAGAGACTTGATCTGAATCCTAATCCATTTCATTATGAGCATAGGATTGATATTATTAAGCATTTTCTTAAAAGTCTCAATGATGATGTTTTTGCATAGAGAAATAATCAGATTGTTGAAGAGCAAGTTGTTGTCTCAAATTTTATTATTAATGATATTCAAAGATGTTTTACCTATCTATAATGATGAATTTCATGACCAACCAACTATTTTCCTTCATTAAGAAATGTTCATTTTCAGCAGTATAATCAAAGCACTCAACCTACCTATCATAGTTATAACATTGATTTTTTGCCTTTGTGCCTTTCTTCATTCAAATTGTTGAAAGAGAAATTTGAAGTCATAGATGAAGTAGAGGAATTTAGGCTGATGCAAAGTCATATAAGATTTTTAGAACAAACTGACAACATTATAGGCCAGTAGGAAAAGTTTCGCGTTTTTCATGATCCCGTGGCTTTGTATATGGAAAGTTTTATTAGTTCATATTTGCAACTATTGATTTATGAGGATTTTGAAAATGATGATTGTAAGGATGTTTAAATTCAAAAGCAACCAGAGATATTTTCTTTGTTAGAAAATATTCCATTACAGGAGTTTTATGAAAAATTTCATCATTTTTATGTTAGTCATATGGTTGAGATGCATGAGATGCATGGGAGAAAATTTGCCATTGAAGGGATTACCCATCAAGGTGACAATATTTTAACACCTTGTTTAGATTACTAGGAAATTCAGAATCGATTGTAGGAATTGACTCCGTCTTTATTCAATCTAGTTACTTGTCCATATGAAGGGAAAACTATGTTAAGGCAGGTTAAGTAACTATGAGCTAAAAGGCACATTAATTTTTTTGAGAAGAGTGATATTTTTAGGTTTGTGGTTGTTAATGATCATTTCAAATATTAAACTATTTTCATACCAAGTTTCATAACGAGAAGCATTATAGTTTTCATTTTTTACTAACATGCAAAATCATTTTCCAGTGCATGTAGGATTTTTCTTGTTTTAGTAAGTGTTTTAAAAAGTAGTTTCCGAACATATGGAGATGAATTTTGGAAAACCAAAAGAGGTTTTTGGAGGGAACAAACCAATTAACAAAAAATTACCTATGTTTTCTAACAACTACCATGGTTTGAGATATTTGAATGTATCTTTGAGGCCTATTTTTCCATATTTTTTGAAATTTTGTTTCCTATAAAAATGCCAAGTCAACAATTGAATGCCACCTTATCAAATTCGATTGGGAATGAAATCAACAGATGGAAATCAAATCTACATCCTCACGCAACACCTTAGTATTTGAAGGCCATCTCATCAAATTCGACTTGGGAATCAAATCAAATCTACATCCTCACCCAACACCTTAGTATTTGAAGGCCACCTCATCAAATTCGACTTGGGAATCAAATCAACATATGGAAATCAGATCTACATCCTCACGCAACACCTTAGTATTCAAATGCACAATTGTGGTCAATGATAAACTCCAACATTCAAGACTTTCTTGCAACCAATTCTAGATTTAGTTTTATTTTAATTTATTATTTGATTTTGTTTACCAAAAAGATTGAGAGAATTGGTTAATTGTATTTGTGTATATATTTATAATTGGTAATAGAACAAGGTTGGAATTTTTTGGAAAGAACCTTGCCTATTGCTATACTTTTTTAGATTAATATATATTTTTCTATAAATAGTCTTATATGCAAAGATTTATGTATGAATAATTTCATGTCTATTTTTTACTATGTTTAAATTTCTTTTAGTCACACCTTTTAAACATTTGTATTCAACATTTGGATAAAGTTTGATGAATTAGAATTCAAGTGGAATTGCTCAGATTCATGTTATTTGGATGCTTAATTGTTCTTTCAACTTAAATAACACTGCAGAAATCTCAGTGCTTTGTCTTGATGTTTATCTTCTATAGCCTTCTACATATCTTGATAATAACTTGTCTAAATAATTGTGAGTTATCTTGCTTTTTCTTTTTATAGTTGTTCATGTAATCTATGTTTAGCCAGCATTTATATTTTGTCAAAGACTCCATGCTGAATGGTCTCCTTCCTATCCCTTCCCAACCAAATTCATTTATGTCAAACAAATTCATTTATGTAATAAGAGCTTCGGCGTAAATCACATGAGAAAGACCTTTGTCGACGCGTTTCGAACCAACAAGTGTGGTTCATCGTCAGGACAAGTTGAAACGCGTCGACAAAGGTCTTTCTCATGTGATTTACGCCGAAGCTCTTATTACAACAATGATGGATCACAGAAGCCTCAATGATACAAATTCATTTATGTCAAACAAAACCTGGCCAATGAGCTACAAACCTCCTGCTGCTAAAGTGATCTCGAGTAATAATTTAGAGATATCCCTCTCTATATTGAAAGACTCAGAAAGACCAACTTTCAATCTCAAAGTAGTATGAAGGTTTCGTCTGTGAACTTCCTTCCACATCCCGGAAAACTTCTCAGTGCTACTAATTTAGAGATATCCCTCTCTATATTGAAAGACTTAGAAAGACCAACTTTCAATCTCAAAGTAGTATGAAGGTTTCGTCTCTGAACTTCCTTCCACATCCCGGAAAACTTCTCAGTGCTAACGCTTAATCCGTGTCACCTCAACTTTGATGGTTTAATAGTTCATCCCGGAAAACTTCTCAGTGCGAACACTTAATCCGTGTCACCTCAACTTCGATGGTTAATGTATAAAACAATTTACAAATTTGTGAAAGTACACCTTTTCACACATCATATTTAAAATTTATGAGTCAAAATCTCACACGTAAGGAATTTTCAAATTTGCGAGAACCCACTTTTTAACAAATAATACTAAAAATCTTACGATTAAAAAAATTTACAATTCAAAATCCGCATGCAGGGACATAAGATAACACTCAATTCCATTAATAAAGAATTGTTAGACAATGGTATCACTTGTGGTTAGAGACCATTGGTAGCAATAAATTAGTCACTAGCCATCTAATTGTGTCCATTTGTGGATTATCCTTGACCAATAACAAGATGGGTACGCCTTGATCGATAATGTTTAATAAATCCACTGACTAAGTTTTAGTGGTTATTAAGCAATAATTTAGAATTATTGTTGTTGCCTATATCTGCTATCACCTCCCACTATGATGGGGAGGACCAGAGCTGAACAATGCTTGCGAAGTAATTACATCGAAGGTGTTTTCTTTGCGGGGTTGGGGTAGGCAAACCCTGTTCATCCCAGCCAATCCTTGCTCTGCATTTTCGCCGTCCTCCTTCCAAATAAGAAACTTGTTGCATGTCAAGACGCCATGTATTCGCTTGTAAGTGTGCTGCCGTTTCATGATCGTGGAAGCGTTTCACCTGCTTGAATATGCAGTGCAGCAAGCCAATGACCACTTTGCCCAGGCACTCGATGAGCAGAGAATACTTGCGAATAACAGAATTGCATTGGCGTCAACTGTCAAGAAGCTTGATCGAGATGTGGAAAATTTGGAAGCATCCACGAAAACAATTATGCAATCACTTCATGAGGATGATGAAACACCTCAATCTGAGGCAACAGAAAGAAAGACAACCCCACTACTGGGTAGTGGAATCTGTATGTCAGCTCATCATTAAGAGAAGAGGCCAGTAATGATGGATTAGAAAATCAAGCTGGAAATGGAACCGTAGAAACAAGCAATTCAGTTGAAAAAGAAGAGAGTCGTGCAGAGACTGATGCTTCAAGGCAAGGTGGGCAGGTGTTTTCATTAACACCCTATCTGACACCACAACATGCTCCAACACGAACACCAAAGATGATATCTGCAGCTGGTTCACCCAAAAGATAATCTATTGCAGCGTCTAATTCACCATTGCCGCCAACTCATCATTCAATCACACCAATTTCCTCTCCAGCACTTCCAGTGCGTACTCCACGAGTGGATGGAAAGGAGTTCTTCCATCAATCTAGGAGCCGATTATCATATGAATAATTTAGTGCATCCCTTGTCAACATTAAAGAGCTAAATGCTCATCGACAAAGCAGAGAGGAAACCCTAGAAAAAGCTGATGAGGTATTTGGTTCAGACCACAAGAATTTATATCTTGCATTTGATGGATTACTAAGCCGACATCTGCCTCATTAAGAATACTTCTTTTTTGATTACATGTTTGCAAATGTTCCATTGCATGATGAAATTCAGTTCATACCAGAGAAGATAATTCTTGTGATATATGAAGAGGGTATAAACTTTAATAATTATAGCCAACTATGGTTCATGCTTTTTCTTTTTGTCACTTTCTTCTCCTCCACGTATATTATCGTGTGAATAATTCTACATGGCTTGGTAGTATTAGACAAGGTTGAGGATTTATGCATGTTGTAGTATATTCATATGTAGAGGTCTAGCAGGTATTCTTGCCAAAATATTTACTTTTGACTGGCTTAGGAAATCAATGGGTTTTCTCTTGCAATAAGGGTTTTGAGGATAGTGCACATACGGCTTCTTCAAAGCCTAAGAGAGGCTTAAGCGATGGAATTATTTGAGGTTTGTTCTATTTTGTCAGACCAGAGAACAGGTTCATTTTTTGGGAGTTATTTATTTGTATGAGTACCATGTAGAATCGACACAAGAGTATTATTCTATTCTCTGAATTGGAAGGGAATCAGAGGTTTCATGAATCTTCAGTGATCCTTATGTTTCGATCCAAGTTGGAGTGGAAATTGTTGTGCAAACACGTCATAAAAAATAGCCAAGATCCTCAATGGCATGAGCATTTTCATGTTGACTTGACTCATTTTGCGTCGAAAGTGGAGTTCACTGTTAAGGACAATGATGGTTTTGGAGCGAAGCTCATACGAACTATGGTGATCCTTTTTCAGAAGATTTTGATTGGCGAACGACTGCCTTCTGATGCTTAATTCCTATGGTAAGCCTCCTAAGCCTGATTCTGCCAATTCAGTTCAGTTTGGATGGATTAAACTCAATTATGCGCCAATATTTCACATGCAATTGGAGGTGTATGGTTTTAGCATTGAGATATAGATATAAGTGTATGGTTTTAGCATTGAGATATAGATATAAGTCTTCACCTTCTAGATTATATAACACAATCTATTTCAAAAAGAATCCACGACAACATGTGTATAACTAAAGGCACTTGCATGGTAGGAGGTGGAATCCGATGAATGCTTCATTTTCAGGTTTCCCGACGCCATCTATGACGAGATTAGGGAAAATACCACTGCATTATCCGGGATTTGGCGAGATCTATCCATGTGTGTTATAGTTTTGTTTTCAAATAAGAGTACTCGTAAAATATTATCGATTCCAATTAGTACGTAAAATATTTTGTCCTTTATTCTATTGCGAAAGCAAGGAAATATATTTGAGAACAATATAAAGGGAATATAAATGTATTTATTTGAAAATAGAATATTGGCTTGAGAGCTAGCGTAAAATAAGTTAAATATATTTGAGAGCAATATAAAGGGAAAATAAATGTATTTATTTGAAAATAGAATATTGGCTTGAGAGCGAGCGTAAAATAAGTTAATTTTTGAGTTTTTTTCATATATGTAGAGAGGACGAAACTGGCCTTTGCACATATTTAATATATATATATAATAATTACTATTACATGGAAAATTAACCTGTAAATCCTTTTTTTACAAATGATACAAGTAAATTTATGAACAGAATCCTTTATCAAGTAATTAATATATAATATATATATAATTCAAACATATTTTGTTTTAATAAATATACAAACACATTATTACAAACACAAAGATGTACAAAATGCAATTCAAATAAGCTCTAAAAACAATAAAATATATTTTTTAGGGAAAAAATAAATATGTTTAAGATACACTATGTATAAATTGTGCTAGTGTAATTTTTTAAATATATATTTAGCAACAAAATTAATAATGTTAAAAAAGTTTGTACTTAAATCTTGTCATCATAAAAAAATACAAATTTCTACTAATTGTCTTTTAATATGTAGGAATTTTTAGGTAGATAGGCCTTCTTTTGAAAGGGATTTTCATCGTCCTTTTCTTTGTAAGATTGACCCTTGGCGTCCATATTAAGCGGCTATTCAGCAGCCAATCGTGCAATTTCTGTTCATTATTATGTTTATTAATTCATGAACCTGACATCTGTCCAATTTAGTTCTTCCTGTTACGCTTGTTATCTGGTCTCTTATACGCCAGATAAGATTCAAACAGCCAGTAGCACATATCAATGATCTTGTCTCTCGGCAAATGGTTTATGTAGGCCGCGCAAAATTTTCGTGATACAGAGGTGTGGCATTTATGTAGGGAGCATTATGGAGTGGAACGTCTATGAATTGAAAGTTTCTATTTAATACTCCAGCGAAAAGAAGGAACGATTAAACAAGTTATCATCATTGATTCGTTCAGCAATTGTCTTCGCTCTCCTCAGGGCATGCGTCGCGAGTCTCCACTCGCTCATTGCTCATCCTATTTTAACAGTCCTTGAGACAGGCCCTCCCTGATTATCACATGCATGTTATGCTCGTTTTGATGCAGACAATAATTTTGAAATTGTTCGGATCTGTACAAAACCATATTCTTTTAATCTGCAATCTCCCACACCGAAATGATAAGGTTTAAATGTGGAGCTACACTGCCATTTAGGTTTAAATGTGCAGCTACATTGCCATTTTTGTTGCGAGTTGTTTTTATTGAGTTTTTTGGAAATTTTTTTAGTTTAATTTTTTTAAAATTTGGCAAAAATTTATTTGTATTATAAATTTAATAGTTAACTTTCCACCATTGAAATGTTTTAAAAAGTTTTCACAGTGTTTAAGATTTCACCAAAATTTCCAACCAAATTTTAACCGCTAAAAATCTAAAAAAATATATATATTCATTTCATTTCGCACATTCACGAACACACTCCAGATTGTGTATGACATTCTATTCTGGTGTTCAACTTGTTCAATTTTGTGGCAGCCACACTTCAAATTGTGTATGGCATATTATTTCCCGTGTTCGGGTTGGCCAATTTAGTGGGAGCGACGCTTTAGATTATGTACAGCATCATTTTCCCGTGTTCACGTTAACCAAAATTCGGATTCTTTTCCTTTGATTATGTTGCCCAATTTTGTTGCAGCGAATCTCGATATTGTGAATGGCATTCTCAAGTTGCGTGAGGCTCGCCAATTAATCTTTATTGTATACAATTGATTTTTCCATTATTAATCTTATTCTATTCAATTGATTCTTCCATTTCTAAACTTGGGGGAATGCTTTGAAATACATTATGTTTTATGGAGTGATTTCACTCAAATTTTCTTTTATCGTGTTTATTTTATAAGCTTGATTATTTTTTAAAATTAGTTAAATGGAAGTTTTCAAAGTGCAAATTTTCACAATGGTTTAAATTGAATATATAAAACTTAAAATTCAATTTTAAAAACATGATCATATTTCAAATATATTAAACTAAATTGCCTTAAAAGATCGAATTCTAAATAAAAGTTTAATTAATAAGTGTATATGCATTATACTGGTTACTGGTTATGTAGGATAAGAAAAAGATAATATGGATCACTTTCCTCAAATTAAAATGAAATTTAATGTTATTGTTTTCAACCAATGAAAAATAATTGAT
>APFE030200870.1:4974-20968 GCA_000404065.3 Pinus taeda | reverse complement strand
CACAAGGGTCCAACCTTGTATGAGAACTCCAATCCTCACATATTAATCCAAGCTCCAACCTAGTTTCTCACAAGGCTCCAACCTTATATGACGACTCCAATCCTTTAGGTACCTAACCCTCTCAGTTTTCTTCAATCCCTTAAGGTGGCTTCAATACTGCTTCAAGGCTCCATCAAAAACTTCAAATACTTCTAAAAAATGTATCCAAGATGGGTCTACAAAGTGCTCTCAAATCTACCTCTACAAAAACTTCAGGTCTGCTTCAACAAAACTTTTATGGTTGCGCCAATAAAACATGTCTTCAAGTGTTGATCTTCAGCTATGCTCCAAGGATGACTACTCCAACAAAACAAGTCTTTAAGTGTTGGTCTTCAACTATACTGTAAGGATGATTGCTTCAACAAAACAAGTCTTCAAGTGTTGGTCTTCAACTATGCTTCAAGAGTGACTATTGTTTCAACAAAGGCTTGAAGAATGTTCAATTAATGTCATCATGAATACACTCTACTTTCAACTCAAAAGATGCTCAAAGTGTGCTGTCATTTTATCATTCGATGAAGGTGTCTCCTAGGCTCTTTGTGTGTTCTTTAAAGAATGTCCTTTGGTGTGCAAGGATTACTTTACTTTTGTTTCAAAACTAACATTAAGTCTATTCAAGAATGCTTCAAAGGATTTCTTCAAAGGCGCTCCAAATAATATATTACAAAAAAACTCTTCAAAAACTAGTTTGAGCAATATGGTCAAATTGGATTTTATGACAATCTTTACTTCATAACAACTCCAATTGGATTATAGTCAACTCGGACTTGACAAGCTTGATCACAACCTTTCTCCACAAGAAAACATGAACCCTATTACTAAGAACCTCTCCCTCTTTCCACAGAGAATATAACATAAATATGTTTCATATCTTTGCTCCTTCAGACCTTTGCTATGACACATTTACACTTCAGAACTTTGCTCAAATATATATTTCATAAATCTACTCAGATATATACTTTTGTGGTAGTCCCTTCTGAATTTTGTCTACACTACCTTGACCAAGTACCTTAGCTTATCTTCACTTTCTCTCTTATACTCATATTTGTTTACTTATCTCAGACCTCGTTAATCCTCTTGGAATATGCCTCGCACTCCACAAGCCCATATAGATTTTTTTCCTTAGTGAGTTCCTTTTCTAAATTCTTCAGATATCTCTCTCCTTTCTTTTTGGACCTCAGACTATCTTACCTCAAATCTGCCTTGGTTCTTTATTTATTCACTGAGTTGCTAGGTTACTTCCTCTCACTGAACTGATCTCCCAAATTGCAGGAGGTATAACTCTTGTATTTATAATAGTCCCAGTCACATTACTTTTTTATCATAAACATTGTAAAATTAACTAAACAAAAAAGGTTGATTTTGAGGACACTTATTCCAAAGCGGAGGAAGGGGAAAATTGCTTGGGATGTTGACTTGTTTGGTAGTAGTCATGGTGACCAATAAGTGTGCACAAGGGACAAGTTAAAAGAAGAATAAAAACACATACATACATATGCATATGCATATGTGCATATACATATACATATACATATATATGTAGATCAGTTGGACATGCTTCTTTGTAACTGCATTGGGCCACATAGAAGAGCACTATCTCGTACCTGAGCGCATGGAGGTTTCCTGGCCACATCAAAAAAATATATAATAATAAAATCTGAGAGGCAAGGGTAGTTGGCATACTCCTACAAGATGGAGGGGCCTTTTGTTTGACAAGAAAATGGTCAAGGAAGCACGATGCGGGGATGGAAAAAGAATATGGGAGGATGAAGCCTTCTTGGTGGTCGGCGAGGGGTGTGGAAACAAATGGAGTGGGTCTCCGTCAGTTAGGTGCATACATTGGATTTTTCTTTTAAGGGGTAATAGACAACAAGGAAGGGGTATTTGGTCTAGTGGTATGAAGAGTAGGGGAAGGTGGGAACAGAGTAGACACCATCTAGGGGACCACAGAAAATCCAGTGGAAGAGCCACACTACAAGGAAAAAAATGAGTTGAGTATGATTTAATCCTTTGAGTCTAAATCTGTTTGCCTATATTTTACATTTTGTTGGCAATGCTAGTTTCGAAAATTCAATGCAAAATCTAAAGTCCTATCCTATTAAGTGTCATATTTCGCAATTGGTAAAATGCCCCTATGGGTATTGTATAAAATATGCATGCTAAAAGATCTACACCCTCAATTTTATACTCAGATAATGAATGTGGTGGTGGTCAAATATGAGGTTGGCCATTTGGTTAGAGGGTACAATATTTTCTATTATGGCAAAAGTTTGTCGCTTATTGATATATTGTAAGTGCATTAAATCTAACCAAACACTTGAATACAACTAACAACTCTTCAACTAAAATATTTGAAGAGTTAAAGTCAAGGCCTAGTTGACCCAAATTAATCTGTTACTCAAGGGATTGAATTACATCATAGTGGCACACATGATAGGCTACAATAATCCTAGTAGCATGAACTGGTGGAGTGGATCATTGGAATTGGTAGGTGAGAGAATGATGAGATCTGTTGTTATAAAACTGCTTAAAGAATATTGTTCAACCCTTGTACATCCCTTCAACTCTGCCTATACAGAGGCCCAAATCATGAAGAGCAATTCACCTTAACTACTTGTGGAAGAGGAAAGAAACCATGCTTAGCTTGACAAAGTCTTCATGCTTGCCAAGTGTATTATGATCTGCTATTTTAGTGGAATCTTGTTGCAAAACCCTGCCTTTTAACCTTACTGATAAGAATAAGTCAACTCATTGCTGATTTGGGAGTTATTTAGTCCATTTTCCATGTTGTTCACTCCTCTTATAATTGCTTTCAAGCCCAATCCTATAGCTGCTTACATACCATAATCTTCAAGGAAATGTCAACCACAAGCATGTTTGATTTCAACAGTCAGTTTACAACCAATTAAATCTCCAAATAAAGAAAACAATGTGAATTCTCTAAATGGGGAAACCTCCCACGTTATGAGATTCATGGAAAGATCTTAAGGACCAAAAATAGAAAGAAAATAGATGGAATATAATTGGCAAATGTCATGCCTATCATGACACTTTCTCATCTAACCACCAATAAAGTTGACGTGTAGGTTAGCATAACCATTTTCATGCTTTCCTGATTAAGATCTCCTTGAGTGCATCTCCTATGTTTTCTATTGTCAGGACATGGTCTCAAACTTCCTCTGTCTCTGAAAACCACATATGTTCCATTACCATAACCTTGTCACTTGTATCTGTGATGAGGTTCATGTTTATAGTTTTTCATTGTTTTCCATCATACTTTTTTGAGACCATTAAAGTTTGATGAACCTATTCAAGGAACTACTTATCATTTCACATCATAAATTTTAATACCTTGTAGAGGAATGGTAGACTTTCTTATATCTATTTGTCATTGCCTTTGGGTTTTTCCACTGCCTTTGATGGTGATTATGGGATCGTAAATCAGCTAACAAAATTTCTCTTTATTTGTATTTTCCATTGATTATTTTACATGATTGTATGTCTCTTTACATTTGGTTGAATGCATGAGTAAATTGTCCATGATCAATACAAAACCCATAATCTTGGAGATTGTCTTCACTTGTGATCTCCCATTCGATGAATTTCTGAAGTATAGGACAGAAGGAAAAGGTTTGAGTAAACCTACAAGTTGGAGTTTTACCATCATCATTGTCTCATTGACTTTGTCCTCTCGAGAGTCTTTTCTGACCCCATATGCCCCTTTTCTTTTAAAGGCACTAATGCCACCTTACAACCACCATAAAAAGCTAATAGGAAACTATTATGTTTTTTTCTCTCCAAGTCTCAAAACTTCAGCAATCTATCACACTTCAAATATGTCCTAGAGAGTCTAGTAATGTCTTTGTTTAGATGTCTAAAATAGACTTAAAAATGGTTGTATAAAACTACATATTACATCCATATACTAGTGTGCATTTCCTTCATCATAGCTACCCTAGTGCCATGGCATGTGGCTCAGAGCATTCCCTTTGCCCCCACTTTGTTCCATCACCATTTCACATCACAAATGTGATTTGACGGATGTATCATGGACCTGTCACCATCTTATAGGTTGAAACTGCCTAATAGGGTCCTTTATTAACCTCTCTTGTTGCGCTTGGTAACACCTGTACATTTTAAATCCCATTTGGAAGGGAATTCCACTATGAAGTGTCCACTTTTGCCCCTGGTTAGTAAGCTTATTTACTTAATTACATTAATGGATTGTTGTATTGGAAGGTGAGAAGGACACATTGGATCTTATACAAGATTGCAAGTGGGTCTCCATCTTGAACTTGGTCTCCCTATACGGGATCCAAGCCCTCCAGTGGGTCATAATGGCACTTGTAGGGTGAGCATTGAGAGCCATGGGCCTCCACCATTGCAAAGCATTGATTGTCCCACTATGGGCTTCTTCAACACCACAAATTGTTTGTTCATGCCCCAATAACATAGAGATGATGCGTTTGAACCATGTTTCCCAGCTAGCCACACATCGACACCCGACACACGACAACTAATCCATGGCCTAAAGGAGGTTTTGTCTCATCCGGAGAGACATGGGAGGGCTTGTGTCATCTTCATGCCCTCATTATTTTAGCATTGACTTGATATTGAGCCATTTGGAGACACATGAGACCCATTTTGAGTCCACATAGCGTAAATAGGGACTTGGAGATGTTTTGCAACATTTCGAGGCCATTTTCCCCTTCTTTATTGATTTGGAGGCCCTCTCCCACACTTTGAGCACAAGAGGCCTCAACACTAGCCTTGGAGAGCACTTCGCATGGCTGACATCATCCCTATGTGAGCTAAAAATGAGATTAAATATTGATTAATTGTTAAGTTATCTTGGTTGTATTTTAACCAACAGTGTTCACATCATTTGTTACGTTTTAGGGGCTTCATAATTAGAAATTTGAATTGCTAGAGTTTGTATAAATACATGACACCTAGTATCATTACAAACCATCACACTTGGGATTTTCAGTAGCCTCATTAAAAGATTTGGACCTGCAATTTTGGAGAAGATTTGGATGTTTTTGGGATGCACTTTGATGTATGGATTTATTGCTATCTTTTTGGAGCTTCTAGATGCATTGTTGATGGATGGCTATACTTCATATTGTCTAGCAAGTGCTTTTTTCTTGTTGAATATCTTTATGTAAATGTTTAATGCATGGAATTACTTCTCATAGTGAATATTTATGCCCTAATCTACTTGATATGGTGTGAAATTGTGATCTTTGGAAGTTTTGCATGTGTTACTCATTGATGATATGAAAAGAATGTTCCTAGTGAGAATTTTTTTATAATTTATCCATGAAACTCCATTAAGTAATGCTAATGAAGGTAATTGTTGAAAGGGGTAGTGTAATGTTACAAACTTAAATGAATAGTGATATGAAAAACAAAATCGATTTGTGACACAGGAAATTAAAACAATCAACAAATGCTTATTAAAACTCCAAAAGTGAGAACCAACTAAGCCATTTTATTAATGAAATGGAGCAAGTACAATAATATGGAGAAATGCACCTGGGCTTGCCTCAAGGGCAAGCTTGACAGGACCTAGGTGATAAAACAATAATCACGAAGCTGGAAATGATTGCTCCTCTAATGCTTTGTGTTGTCCCCAGAAACTACACTGCTGGCTAGAAAGGAACTACAAGAAATCCAGTCTCCGGTGCTTATTAATGTTGAAACTTTATATCTGGGATCCTTGTCAAAAATCCAGAAAGGGTTTGGGCCAAATCCAAACTCCCAAATTTGGCTTCCAATATGCCCTACGCCCTCCAAGCTGCTCCGAAAAACAACCTACAAAGAACCCCAACAAAATCCTCCTCCTAAGCTCCACAAATGAAGCAATCTCCTCCTCAAATACTTCCTTTAACCTCCCCGACAAAGTTCAGCCTCAAATATTGATACTCTACCTCCCACCTGTGAACCAAGTGTTGCCTCTGCGCTGGCCCAGGAACTGTGAAAGTCACACTTCAAAGAAGTATACTCCCCTAGCTCCCAAACTCTCCAAAGTGAGCAAATTCCTATGCTTCCTATCTAGAAAATCTCCCAAAGAAACTCTACTGCAAGACACCACAAGCAAACTCAGCCTCCTCTTCACTGTATCCTCCAGAAATATGCACTACCTAGAGGTGAATGCAACTGCTGGAACCACTTTTCTAGCTCAGGAAAGAAATAAAATAAATAAATAAATAAAAAATATATTTCAAAAAAATAAACAAACAAACAAAAAAAAAACACCTCCTTAAGCCAGGCACCCCACTTGGAGAAGACAAGGCAAGGGAAAAAAGGTCTTCTATCAAGGGTTTTTTCTTAAAAGGTCTTCTTAGATTCTCCCAAAACTTGTACTTTCATTGAACTTTCCATTGAATTAGGAACCTTGCCTCACTTCTAAAATTCCTTAGAGATACATCTATCTCAAGTGATGACTATAGGGACTCCTCCCTTTGGTGAGAATCTGAGAATAGGAGGGGACATAGGTTGTGGTCACAATGGGCCTTTGTTCCATTGTTGTCATTTGGTCTAGTAGTTGTCCCATAGGTTTCCCTCCTAGGACCCCTAATAGATTGAGTGGTAACAAGTCTCTATGATACCTTTTGAAGTTCTTGATGTGCTAACCTATCATAACTATCAAAAGTTACTCGTCTCCCTGGCTATGAAACATAAGAAATTTGTTAGTCACCATCTCGTTCTATAATTGCTTTCCTCTTTGCATGCAATTTCAGCACAATATATCATGTTGTGCACAAAAGCTCTATAGCCTCCCGACCCTCATCTTCATTATCAACATTGCATTCTAGTGTGTCTCTGATGGGTCAGCTATTAAATAAGTAATCAATCTTTCTAGACCTATTCATATCTTTTGCTTCCTTGTTAATCACATTTACAAATGAGGAATTTGCAGTTGCATTTGATGTATTAAGAGCAAGCGCTGCTTCTTCAATTGGACTGAACCTGGTTCCATCTATGTTACGAAATAATCCATGAGAATTAGCTTTAATTTCTGATTTTTCCATGCTAACAACTGAGTGACTGATAAAATTTATTACTGGTGAGAGTCCTCTAGGAAGCAAGTCCAACTTTAGCAGAGTCTTCCTCATACTCTTTGTCTATGGAAAGTTAAATTTCAAGTTGGTCATCACCAACTGCATTAACAAAAATCGTGCTAGAAATTGGATCACATCAATGATCAAGGTTTTGAACAGGTCTGGTGTGATGTCAAATATCCCGCCCACATCCAACAAAAACACCAATAACATATATATGTTGAGAATCCCACTGATATGTTGATCAAGCTTCTCAAGGCATATGGCTCATTCACCCTTTGACCTCAATGACAATTCTTCCAACAAGTAGAAGGACACAAGCATGAAATAACATTGTAGGGTAAAGGAAATCTAGTGTGTGGTGGATTTACTTCTAGAGAAAACACAAGCAAATTGCAAACAACAACAATTCAATGCAAAAAAATTTAATGCATGCTATATTAATGCTTAACTTGGCTTCCATAGTAATGTTCCACATTTGAATGGACTTCCCGAAAGATTGCATTCTGTTTATATAATGGTTCATGCATCTCCAGTGAAAACTAAAAGTTAGATGCCAAAGGTGTTTGTCAGATGTTACTTATGAATGCAAAGACAAGATTGGTGTACTTCATATATTCTTATTGCAATACTGAATGTTGAATCTAACTCTTCAATTGTCCATGAATTGAGTTTTAACTCGTTGAGATCTCTGTTTCTACAGAATGGAGCTCAGTAGCTGCACAACACTTTGAGTGTTATTATTCATTAATTTTTGTACCTCTTGAATTCGAATTGGGTTAGGTAGCTACATAGCAACTTTGAGTTTTATTCCAAGTCTGGGTACTTGTCTATGATTTCTGGCACATATGCAAGTCCTGAAAGCATGAGAATACGCAAGAATAAACTATTGGGATAAATACTCATTTCATTATAAGGACTTCTCTGACGTTGATGTCACAGTGTCAGCAAGGACATTTGTAGATAACTTGACACAAAGAAACAAGCAATCAAATTCCCCTAGAATGAACTTAACTTTCGATATGCCTAAAAGCAGAGGCAATAGCTGGCTGGAATCTGATCCATGAAAATGCCCATATTATCATCCTATGCTTAGTAGTGCTTACAAGGAAATGGGTTGGGCATGTGTTTAAAGTCTGTACAATAAAAAAAACACCCAGCAATCTAAACAGGTAATAGGATATCAGTTTACCCAGTCAATCTAATAATGTAGCACATGTGGACTCATCTTGAGATTGTTATCTTGAGTTTACTAGTTGTTTGACTTGTCAAGTGAAGGATATTCCCTTAGGATTATGTGTAATCAATGGGCTGGGATCTTGAGCACTAAGGAATGAGATGAACTTGTCGTTGATTTTATCTCATTAACGGTAGCACTGGTGTATTCTAGCTGTGTAAGTGTCATTTGATGAGGTTGCAACTTTTCACATATTACAAAAATACGTCAATATATGGCAAGATCTACTGTGTGCCTAGTGGTAGAGGGAGTAAAACTCCATTAGCACTAGAAGGCACAGGTACAATAGACAATGAAGATGATCAGTTTTTTGAATGTTGTGAAAATCGCGATCGGGATTAAATCGGCGCGGGGAACAAATCGGAAAAAATCAGGAAAAAATCGTTTGGTACAAAAATATTCATTTTTTTTCAATTGTTTTAATATCTAAAGTTAAAAATTCATAAAATCGTGCTACCCCGACCCCCCCATGATTTTTTAAGAAAAAATCACGATTTTTTCAGTAAAAATCGGCAAAAAAAAAATTAGGCGATTTTTTCGTATAAAAATCGTGATTTGATCGGCAAGGTGAAAAAATCGCGATTTTTTTCATTAAATCACGATTTTCACAACACTCTTTTCTATCTTACTGATGCAGAGACCCAGTTGTTGCCATAGAAGTTCAACAACTAAATTTAGACTCTTGATTGTAATAACACTTTCATCATGATCTCTATAAGGTAGTACCTATTCATCCTTTTCCTTGTTAAGTGAGGAAGAAAGAGAGCTCAAGTCCTGAAGTATCCTGAGAATTGCAGCACTAGACATTTTACTTGAAAGAAGCATGGTGTTTGCCTCAACAAAAACACTGGAGTTCACTCACTGCAACCTTGCTCAACCGTTTAATAGCATTTGGCGATTCGGTGATGAAAATATGTCAATGGGGAGGTGCCAGTTTCACTAACTTAATCAATACATCTACAACATAAGAATATAAAGGTCTAACAAACCTTCACATGCCAGCAAGGATGATAACAATCTAAAATCTATTCTAGGAACATTGACCAACATTGTTCATAAAATGTCGTGTCTCACCTCAGCACAAGCACAGAACCAAATCATCACTGTGGTGTACACTTTTGCTGAAGAAGCCACAAATATACATCGAAATGCAAGCTAACAAATGTCCTTCCTGACACTGTCTTTGTGTCAAGCTATCTACAAATGTCCTTGCCGACATTATGACATCAACGTAAGAGAAGCCCTTATAATGAAATGGATATTTATCCCAAGAGTTTATTCTTGCACATTCTCATGCTTTCAAGGCTTGCATATGTGCTAGAGATCGTAGACAAGTACCCAGACTTGGAAGAAAACTCAAAGTTGCTATGTAGCTACCTAACCCAATTCCAATTCAAGAGGTACAAAACTTAATGAATAATAACGCTCAAAGTGTTATGCTGCTACTAAGCGTGCAGAAGTCAGCAAGAAGAGAATTAGGTGAGAGAGAAGATGTTGGAGCAAAATAAAGATCATTGACATTACAAAAAAAGTCACAAGAGTAAGATCTCTTGATTAGAGATCAATGATGGTTGGAGGACATGCGACATGGTCTTGAACATGACCATCATGGTTTCGCAAATGTGGTGGTTGTGCAAATGCATATTTCTGTTATGCTAGATCTTGCACAGAAAATATAATTCTGTGACTGTCAGTGTGCCATGAAGCAACATAAGTAGATCTAGTGTTTGTAAAAAAAAATAAGAAAATTTTACATCCAATGGATCTCCCTTTTCCACGAGGATTGTGACTCCAAGTGAGTTTGACCAAAATCGTAACATAAAATAGTCATAACTTCCTCAATACTTTTCAAAATCACTATTATGATACCAATTCAGAAATGGCATATAAATTTGGCCTTGGATGGCAAACTTCAATCTAGTTCCTAGGCAAGGAAAAAATTACGTTGCAAGATAGGGCTTTGATATGTATGGAAGAAAACCTCTTGAGGGCATAACACCTACAATCCTACACAAAATCACTATTATGACCCCAATATGGAAATGGAGCCAAAATTCTGCATCTTGCAGTTTGATTGTAATCAGGCGCACTAGTGAAAAAATATGCATGTCACAATTTTTTGGTGGTTGAAGGGAGTAGATCTAGTGGAAGTTGAAAAGTAAAAAACCTCAATGAGCCAAGGTATAGAGCCCTTGATGGTAAAAACCCACCAGTGTTAGATCTAATAGAGGTGTGAGATGGAAACCTTAAGAGGTGACTAGATCTATAGGCTGCAATCATTGTATTACAGCAACAGCTAGTGCACCCCTCTCATCTCATTTTGTAAATAACATAGCAGAGACCTATAGCTTGGAATTTGGAGGGATTGAGTGCTTTGTCCTCTTTTGGAATTAGAGTGATGAAGGTAGCCTTTATGGTTGGAAAGGCACTTGAGATTCGGTGTAACTTTTCTTTCAATGCCTAGACCTCATTTTTAATAGTGAACCAAATGTGGTGGAACAAATTTGTGGTGAAAACGTTAGGATTTGGATACTTTCTGGCAGACATATCCATGACAGTCAATTTGACATCTATTAAAGTGATGGGTCTCATGGGACTGGTGGCGTGTTCTTTCAAGACTAATTAGGGGATGTGTTTGGTGATCATGTGAATGGCAGTGAAACCGTCCTATTTGAGTTTTGAGAGGAGAGATAGAATTTCAAGTTGTGTTCTCCTTCTTGAGCCATTGTTCTTGTGATTTCAACCAGCAAAGTATTTCTTCTTGTTGATGTCACTCACTGGGCTGGGTGAAAAACTGTTGCTCTTGGCTAGTAAGGGATTCATCTCTTCCATGAATAATTTGTTTTTGAATACATACCATTCTTGATTCTAGATCTTTTGGGCTTGGAAAATGTCTACAAAGACTATCATGTTCCATGTCTTGAGATGTTGATTGAGGTTTTTAAGTCTTTGTTGGAAATGATACATTAGAGTCCTTTTGTGTATGACATATTCATTCCACCATTGATTGATGTTTTTCTAAATGTATAGGTGGAAAAGCCAAAAAAATTCAAATACAAAGGGCTTTTTAATGGGGATACCTGGGATGTCGAGAGTGACACATGTGGGCCAGTGATCTAATCTAGTCGAAGGGCGAATATTGGTGTGTAGACCTTGACCACGGAGCATTAAGGATTCTGAAATCAAGAAACAGTCCAACTTGCAAACTACCTATTGTGATCCCCCACATTTATTGTTACAGTCATGGATCCCATTGAGGGTTTCCACGTCAATCAGTCTCAGATCACTGATAAAGGTGTTGAATGCTTCATTATCTTGATCATGTCTGCAAATTCCTCCTTTTCTTTTACTTTAAGGAAGAAATAAAGTTGAAAACACTTCTTAGAATCCAATGAGAATTTCCATTGAGATGTACAAAGTTGGCTAGATTCTGCCAGAATTTGTATGTTTCCAGAAGAAGATGCAAACCCTATACATTGGTGATGAATGCATTTTATGAGGATCACAAGGTAAAACTGAGCGATTAAACTTCTTTCTATGGCAAAGAAATTGTGAAGTAGAATCATGTTTAGACTCCAAAGAATGGCAATGTCACCAACCATGTCTCTGGCATTTATGGCTGTCAATTTGCCCTTTTTCCAGAAATATTTGAGTAGGGTCTCTATCATAATACTAGAACTTTTTGTTTCTTGAAACATAAGAATATCAGGTGATTTGGTACATATCTTATTGTGTAAGAGTCATTGCTTGCTTTTACCATTAATTTCCCATATATTCCAAGAGATCACCTTCATTGACCAAAGGTCTCTTTCCTATAACAAATGCAGATTGGTCTTGTGACCTCAACGGTTATCATCATGCAAGAGTTATTTTAGATTTTTTACCCTGCTAGGTTAATTCCTACGACAAAAGCAGAATATGAGATGGGATATTGGTTGAAGTACCTTTGTTGCTACCCTTTAGGGCTTGTTGAATTTGATCCCTAAGGATTGATTGTATGTACTTCCATGATAGGCGTCTACATTTTTAGGAATATTCCCTGCATACACGCAGAAACAGTTGTCTGCACCAAATCTTATCCCATTTAGACTAAACTGCATCTGGATCAACCTCTTAAGTTTAATAACATTTCCTTTGTGGTAAAATAATCCCCCAGTCTCTATAATAGGAAATTTAATGATGTCATATAAATTCTAAACTTGAAACCTGGAGCTTGTGGCATAATTTGTTACAAAAATGTTCTTTTGGCTAGAACCATTTCAAACAAAGTATATAACAGACTCCCCTCTTATTTGTCTTACATATTTTCATTATTACTTCTTTTTCCTGCTGCTGAGAGTCTAAGGTACAATTGCATGATGATGTTTTGGGGCCACAGTCATCGCTCTCCTGGACATATACAAGGGTGTAAGTAGTAATTTCAAACTCCTAAAAAGTATCCCTCTGGCTAATTATCCTTATGTCTCACTACCTTGAAGTTCTAAAGCCAGGTAGGGTCTCAGACGTTAATCCCAAGCTGGAACTTATACACAATCATTGGTTTAGGATCAGCAATCATGTCCAAGCCATTTTATGCTCTGATAGTTAATAGACCCCTAGTTGAGGTGGATATTCTCGGTTTGTGGAACCTTGTGTAATTTGTATCATACTAACAACTCTCCTTCTTCCTATGCATGTAAAATAAAGGATTCCTCAGGGCAAGGAAGTCAGTCTATAGCAGAGATATTATTATGCAAATAATTCAACTTCATATAACTTCATTGGAGTTGTCCTAAAACATATGTGAAGTATAATGTGTGTTGGTATATATATATATATATAGGATGCAGCCGTACCAAATTTCCATATTCCTTGGAACCCACTCCTGGATCTGACAGAGATATTTAGGAAACCTTCATTTGAAATTTGAAGGTTGTGCTATGAAATTTCCATCGGTCCACCAACATTTATAACGGTGTGATGGTCTCTTTTTCCCATGAACCGTGACATAATTCAAAGAAGGGTTACTCAAGCTTTCTCAGGTACACTGCCATGGGTTACTTACAAGAGTGACACAAGGTTACACCATGTACAAAGTTCAAACTGCCTCATGTTTTCTTTAGACTATTAAGTAGGGACTTCTGGATGTCATTGAGTCTGTCCAAAATCTAGATAACCCGGTTCAGGCAGCTTATTGCACATGTACCTCCATGTGCATGGATTTATGGTGCTTGCTGGAGCATCCTTCGTGATATCCTTTATGTATAGCAATGGAGTTTCTAAGGAAAGCCCTAGAACTTTTCAAAGGTAGAGAGTCAACTTGCCTAAGGAATGGTCACCATCTTATCCTTAGGTTCTGACATATGGATGGGCTTTTAACACAATGTGATGACCTTGCTTCATATGGCAAAGTCATCTTGTAGCAATCTGACCTTGGCTGCTTGGTTATGCTTGTGGTAGTGTTAGTTCATTTATGAAATTTGGTGTGTGTTGTGGATGGCAAGGATATTGCCCGTCTCCTTAGAGAGTATACCTGAAAACTTTGAATACCCTCAGTACAAGCACAACGTGTTAGCCTCCTGCTATAGCAGGTTACTCATATTTCATGATTGACATTTTTACAGGCCAAATATGTCGTACTTTGCATGCTGCAATGCTCCATATTTGCTAAACAGTCACCAAGGAAAGAATGCTACTTAAAGTTCATCCACTGCATTCCAATTTTGAAGAGTCATTCCAGTTTTGTAGAATTTTCTACTAAAGGGAGGTCCAAACAGCCTAATCTTGGTCTCCCTAGGTTTCAATTTCCTGTTTTAGAATATAGAGAATGAAAATCTGTCCAAACAGCTTAATATTGGCAGATTCTTAGATAGGTAGAGAATCAAAGGAGCCAAACTGCTTAATCTGGGCCCTTGGAAAAAATAAGGGTAGTTTGTAGATAGGAAGGCATAAAAAGAAAAAATTGAAATGCTGGGTCTGCAAGTATAAGTGCACCCAAACCAAAAGAAGAAAAAATGTTAGGTAAGTAGGCTGGGTAAGTAGTTTTGAGGTTGCAGAATCTTGGTTTCTGATCAATTCTATGTTTTCAAAGTATCATCTCTACTCAGGTCACAGTCATCAAGTAGTTTCATGTGGAGGAGCTCAAATCAGGCATAACTAACTTCCCTTTCTTCCTCTTCCCCAAATCATTGACTAATTTCCCCAAAAAGAGGTCAAGATATGCTTGATATCTCTTTAGTTTCATCATTTTCCATGTCATTAGCCTTGGTGAAGATCTGCTTCACTCAAGGAGCCATACTCTCTCTATAAGGTTCTATCTCCCCCTTTCAAGCCTAAGATTTCTGAAACTTAGCGCTTTCTTTTCATCTCCATATTAACTATTGACATTATTATTTAACTCCCTATATTTTCCCTGTCCCCATACTAAAACTATGTAGATAATCCCCTTATGTAAATATCCCCTCCCCCTGGTTGAAAAATAACCATAAGTATTTCTCTGAGAATTACTAAGTCACGTGGACCTTAGTAACAGCCCTCATCTCCGCATAATTCCCCTTCCCTAGTGTTTGGACCCCTTCCAAAACACAAATAACCCCTTTCCAAATGCAAAAATCCCCGCCGCGCATTTTCTTTGGAATTTGTTAATGTTTGTTTAATAAAATTTCCAACGCGCCAAACACATTTAACCCATTTCCTAAAGTTCAAACCCATTGTGCCATGAAAAATTAAACTTTTAACGCGCGTGCTCTTTTATTAAACTCCACGTATCTCCCTTTCCCGTCCATCGTCGGCTCACCCCCCCCAGATCCGACGGCCCTTGTTCATGTCGAGCGCCCTATTGTAGTGGTACGTTACCACCCGATGTCCGACGGTTTTACCATCGTACACCGGGACAGGTGGTGGCCTCCCATTGCATCGGGCCGCCCCTGACAGAAACCACCTCCGTAGCAAAGGTGGTCTGATGCACAGGCCAAAACCGCCCTCCCCTCTCGTAACAGGAGTGTCGCGTCACCCTGCCATGTTGCCTCCACATCACCTCACATTGCCTGCGCCCGGCCCACGTCACCCTGCTACGTGTCACTGCCACGTCACCCTGCCGTACTGCCACGTCACCTTGATGATGTCAGCATGCTGTCATCACATCCATACCAGATGGTCCCACTACTGACGTCATGCTGACGTCATCCGCCGTACAACTGACGTCAGCAGCCAAAAAACGAAAAATTTGCGCAAGCGCGAAAGTCGAGCTTCGAGCTCCGGAATGAGAAACGGAGGCAGTTTTCGATGCGCGATTAGCGGCATCGCTACGGGAAATGGGCCATATTGGCGAATCTTTTGATTCCTTGGCCCTTTTTGCATCGAAAAGGCCCGAAAAATCCCGATTTTGCCAAATTTAATGAATTTGAAGACAGAGAGAGACCAGGAATAAAGATTAAAGAGTATCAGATCAAATATGGAGACAAAAAGCATGTCAAAGAATATCAGGAGGCGGCGAAGACCATCAATGTAGCGACAAAGTGTATCAGAGGAGATTTTTTTAGGGCTCGAGGTAAATCCAACATTAAAAGGAAGGCTGTGAAAGTCAAGAAGCAGTTAAGGAACCATTAAAAGCTCACCAGCACAAATGACTGCACATTAAACTCACAGGAGATCAGTGGACCAGAACTCAATG
>APFE030200866.1:0-11607 GCA_000404065.3 Pinus taeda | reverse complement strand
TATATATATATATATATATAATTCATGAAAGACACATTATATTAGTAAGTAGATAAAGAGTACAAAATGACAGCTTGTGTGCGTAGGTTGAAATGATACGAGCTACAGAAAAATATTGTCTTCAACACACTCTTGTTCAAGAAAACCATCACATTTTTTTGTGTGATATCGCTTATAAAGTTAAAAAAATTGACCTTTCCTATTACTACTATTGGTAGGTCTCTCTACCTGAAAATCTTGCTAACTATATTTTGCAGAACTTGACTTAACAAAAGAAACACTATATTTGCTATATAAGTGTCAGTGTCAGACCCACCAACATGTTAGGGGATCTCCCCAGTAACGATTCCCAACTAGACCTCAGATCATTTGGTGTAGGAGTCACAGCAGTGGGTCGTATGGTATCGCCTTTATCGCACTTATGGATAGAGGAAAGTAAGATGTTCTTGTTGGTAGCAAGGGTGTGACATATACAACAAGGCAAGAAAGGTGCATGAACGATTCTAACACATGGAAAGTTGTATAAGTACGCCCCTTAGAAACCTGTGAAAGAACAGGGCCTCGAAGAGAACACACGAGTGAAGATACATCAGAAACTGGAAAGAAACTTAGCTAACAATCCAAAGTGGTGGTTAAACCAACAACATATTTGAGTAAGATTCATACATACTTATATAGAAATAGTCCATGCATTCATGCGTAAGCAAGCAATACATATATCATTAGAGTAACCAAGATAGATGAGATACAATAACAACATATGCATGAAACATTATGGGTGTATTATATTAAGAAATGAAAGTTCCAATGATACAGTATAACCATGACTAGCCACTAGCCCCGATAGCAAAACATTACAGTCACTGCCGCCGTCTCCTTTAATTATTTTCAGGAAACATCAATAGTTCATTCAAACATTAAGGTATGCTTAGGAGTGCGTTGAGGCTTAGAATATCACATAAATAGAGAGAAAACATATGAATAATTTTGCATACTACTTGGAATTAGAGTAAAACATCATATATTTGGAGCCTTCTAGATTTCGAAAGGAGGTATAGCAATATGCATGGTGGAGCAATCCTCCATCAAGAAGAATTATGTTTCGAACATAGTGACATGACTGAAAAGGAAGTCAATATTGAGTTTTAGGTCACTCCACAATATCAAGCTTGCAATAGATGAAAGCATTTAAAATTTCATAATAAGGTTCATGACATGATGGTTCACATAGAAAGGAATGGACTACCAAAAGTCTTCTTTCTAGTCATGAATTGCACTTATAATACAGAATTGATGGCTTTTCATTCATTTATGGGATAGATGATGCATCAAATGGATGTGAAGGAAACCTTATTTAATATGATCATTGAGGAAGAAGGTACATATAGGAACCTTAGGGCTTTGAGGTAAATGGTAAGAATCCATATATATGTAAGATTAAGAAATTTTTGTATGGGAAATAGTTGGGATAAAGAGCATGGAATTTCAAGATAAAAGGATACTACAAGATACAAAATTCAGTAGAAAATAAACAAATTTTATATTATATTATCTACCTTTGGGATTAGTTTTCTCATTTTGGTGTTGTGTATAGATGATTTGCTTCTTACATGTCCAAAAAATCTCATTGCAGTATACCAAGTAGACATGAAAATTTACATCAAGATGACGAACATTGGTACCATATATTATCCCTTGGGTTTGGTCATTTGGAAATGACCAAGGGATATTTTCGTTGGGTAGGCTGAGTATGTGTTTTATGGAGGAATTTTATCTTATGGCCACACCCATGATCACTAGTATAATGAAGGTGACATCTTTAAATTCAAAACTCACGGAACCCTTGTTGCACAAGTAGTTCATTGGTTCCTTCATCTAATTGGTCAACACAAGGAAAGATACATGTTTTCATTAAACATCTTGATTAGATTCATTTTGGAGCAAACGAAAGAGCATTGAGGAATCAAAAAATGTTAACATCATAATCCTAAAGCTTATTTGGTTAGATAGTTTTCTAGAATCAACAAAGCTATTCTAGAATAATAAAGATAATTCTAGAATTGTTGTTTTCCTATAGGACTTGTTAGTTCCTTATCATAATGATTATCCTTGAGTTTTTTATCATGAACATGTGGAATTTTGATATGAGGCTAGAAATTTTATATATATGATATGCGTCTCAAGCTTTATGTAATGCGTTTATATTTATCAATATAATTACATCTCCAAGGACACTTGTCTAAACGTATCATGGTATCAGAGCCACTCTAACGATAGTTTTATACGATGAGAGCATCATGCTATGGAGAAGGCCATGATATATTAATGAAAAACAAATTTCTAAAACTTAAGCATAGTTTTCTTCACCAAAAAAAATCATCAAGGAAGTACTTTATTGATTCAATACAGTTGCTTTAAAGTTTGGCAATCTAGATCTATAATATCTTAATATTAAAAAAAAATCTTTTGTGTAGAAATAAAATGAATTTGTAGTTCTCAAATATATTTTTAAAGAAATATAAAAAGCCCACGATAAGAAGAGGGAGGGCATAGAAAAGGCTCTATATTGTGAAATTTCCAACTTCTTATGAATTGGGATTTTTTTTTTAAATGAGTTGAAAACGTTTCCCGGATGTGGGTGAACGGGATAAGTAACGGGACAGTGGCGGCGGGAGGAGTAGGCGCGTGGAGTACGTCCTACGCCACCTAGCCTCACCTGTTGTATGTGTTTAATACACCTTAAATCTCATTCAAGGTCGAGTTAATGTGGCTCGATAATCTACACGGGTTCTTGAGCTCTAATCTGATGGCGTTCCTCCTTTACAGTTTAATTCCTTTCATTCGCATGTTAAGCCTTATCCCAAATGGAGTGCTCTGTTGGGTGGATGATTCAGGTTTTCATGGTGTTCAAGCTCGTGGAGTAGCTTCTAATTATTTTTTGCAAAATAAAACCATACAACTTGGTTAAAATGTCTCTATTCACTTAGAGTTAGGGGGAATGTTTTTATCCCCACTTTTAATGATAGACAAGCCTTTGCATCATAGGAAAATTGGTAACTTTCAATATTGATTATTCTTAAAAAATCATTTAAATCAACAAATTATAGGTTTAGATATATTTATATTTTTTTATCTTTAAATAATCACTTAAATTATATAGGTTGATAGTCATGTTTATTTTCGGATAGGGACTTTTAAAATTCTAATTATATTATTAATAATGAATAGGTGGATTGTATGGATTTAATTATTGTAAATATTTATGGTATATTTTTAGTAGTAGTTAAAGTTAGAAATTTATTTCAAAGGTAGTTATAAATTAATTTCAGACAAAATGTTTATAAAATATTTTGACTCTGAAATAAGGTATGGGTTTCTATGACAAGTCCTATTGATAAGCCATTGTATTGATCCATTATATTGTAAGAAATCTTATTTACACCTTAAAAATCTTCAATATGTTTTCTTATCTCTTTTTCTTTAATGTATATATGTTATGTTGTTAATAACAATAATAATAATACAGTTATAGTTTAGTTAACTTTTTTTATTTTTTAAACATTGATAATGTGAGATGATGAACTAACTATGTTGATATGTATTATCAATTGATTCCTATCATTTTTTATGTCTCATTTAATTTATGTTACCCTCATAAGTAATTCTACCAATATATATATATATATTACTTAGTAAATAAAGAGTACAAAATGACAACTCCTGTGCGTAGATTGAAAATGATACGAGCTAAAGAAAAATATTGTCTTGAACACAATCTTGTTCAAGCAAACCATCACATTTTTTTGTGTGTGATATCTCTTATAAAGTTCAAAAATTTGACCTTTCCTATTACTACTATTGGTAGGTCTCTCTATCTGAAAATCGTTTTAACTATATTTTGCACAACTTGACTTAACAAAAAACCACTATATTCGATATATAAGTGTCGGTGTTGGACCCACCAACATGTTAGGAGATCTCCCTGATAACGAGTCCTAACTAGACCTCAGATCATTTGGTGTAGGAGTCCCAGCAAATGGTCGTATGGTATCACATTTATCGTAGTTATGGATAGAGGAAAGTAAGATGTTCTTGTTGGTAGCAAGGGTGTGACATGTGCAACAAGGCAAGAAAGGTCCATGAATGATTCTAACACATGGAAAGTTGTATGAGTACGCCCCTTGGAAACCTGTGCAAGAACATGGCTTGGAAGAGAACACACGAGTGAAGATACATCAAAAACTGGAAAGAAAGGTAGTTAACAATCCAAAGTGGTGGTTAAACAAACAACATATTTGCGTAAGATTCATACATACTTATATAGAAAGATTCCAAACATGCATGTGTAAGAAAGCAATACATATATCATTAGAGTAACCAAGATACATGAGATACAATAACAACATATGCATGAAACATGATGGGTGTATTATATTAAGAAATGAAAGTTCCAATCATATAGTATAACCATGACCAGCCGCTAGCCCCGATAGAATAACATTACAGTCACTGCCACCGTCTCTTCCAAAGAGATGTATTAGCTCTACATTGTGGAAAATCTAAGGCTCGTTATAATACTCTCAAAGATTTCTCTGAGATACTCCTATCGGAAGCTTGGTTGACCAAAAGCCCTTACAATGAGTTATGAGGTACTATACATAGCAAAGGGTGGGGTGACCCTTGAAATTCCCCTTTGTGACTATTCACCTACCCTCATGACTCTACAGCTACTTTATGACTCTTACATTCAACTATTGACACTTGGACTTCCACTTTAGACGATGTTACATCCAATCTACACATCTACCCATGTGAGACAAAATATGCTTCAGAAATCCATGTAAACTATCAAAAACACTCACATAGTTGTGGTAAGACCAACTGTTTGACATCCTTGGATGATTGATGCTGGAAAAATGATGCCAAGCTTGGTTGTCCGTGATAGTTTCCATGTGCTCAATGGTGACATCTTGCTGAAAGTGAACTCTTGCCTATGCTGTTATAGCTCCTCTCTCCAACTTGTCTAATAATGTGCACATCATTGTCTTGAGTATAACTAGACCAACAACATACTAATGCATAGTGTGTGTGATGATCTCTGAGTGTGTGCTGGTGATCATGCACATCAACTTGTTAAAATACATGTTCATCTCCAGTGAGACTCGCTTCTTGTCTTTTCCTCGGTAAGTGTTCCAAATGACTGTGATTGCATGCATGTGCATAATAACATCCATGTTGTTGAGTACCCTTGCATGCGATCGATAATACTTCTCACCCTATCTACTCCATGCTGGCTACTGAATGGATCTATAACCTCTATGGGAACATTCTCATTAGTCTCTGCATGTTGCGCCTCTTATTGTACCTATCCCTAGTGCAACAACTTCTCTTGTTTGAAACTCCTTTTCTCCTTTTGTCCAATCCTCTTGTGGCATCATTGCCTCGTAGCCTTAGTCTCCAAAGTTATTTTCATCACAAGTGGATCTTCTTGAACTTGCAACTTTACTTCACCTTTACAATGTCAACAACCTTCCTCTTACATGTGTCGCGTGCAAGTGTGCTAGCTTCTGCTACTGTTGATGGTGCTTCTCACTCTTAAAGGCCGAAGACTTGAAGTTCAACTTTTACAGGTGACAAGTGGTATCATAGCTGATGTTCGGGTTGACGATGAAGTGTTGATCCCACTATACTATCCTGACAGGTGTTATCAGAGCCGATTTAGGTGAAGTGCAAGTGAAGGAAGTTGATCTCGCTGTTCCTTCATAATAGGTGATATCAAAATCCAGTTTAGTTTTTAGGGGGAACCTGGTGAAAGGTGAAGAAATCTGAAGGGTGATTCAGGTTTGTAGGAAAGTGGATGGCAAAGATCGTGGAAGGACCTACGGCAAGTGAATCTAGCCATGATGTAGGTTGCGTTTTTCATTACAAAGTGTTGGAACAAATGAGTAGATGGAGTTCTTAATGGGTTTCGATGAAGGTCGAGAATATGACGATTCGAGAAGGCTATTCGATGATCAAAGAAGAACTTGAAGAAATCAAGGACGAAAGTGGAAGTACGATGGAAGATGTTGAACTTGGGAAACTTGATAAGGAGATCGAGCAGAATGGTCTTAGTCTTCAATAACTCTTGGATTAGAGAGTTCGACTAAGGAATAAAAGTGCCATGGTGGAGACCAAAGTTAAGAAACTTGAGGAAGAGATGAAGAACTTTCTTGCTAAGAAGGCTTTTGTAATTGAGCAGGATGAGCTTGACTACATTGGTAGACTACGGGACTACTACCGAAACAATAAGGCAGATGTTTGAAAGCTTCATACTATTGAAGAAGTCAATGGAAACTTGGTTGATGCATTTGAGGAGAATGCAATGGAGGACAAGCTGGAAGGAAGTCAAGCTGAGCCAGGATCAGGTTGCTTAGAAGAGCCAAGCAAGGAAGTGAAGTGCCTTAACAGAGTTGTCGAGTTGGAACATAAGCCAATGGACACTTCTAAGGTCGAATTCTTGGGGAAGGTTGTTGATGTGAGATGCAAGATAAATCCGACAGAAGGATGTAATGCCTTGAAGCTGAGTTTTGTGTAGGTGACTGTGAAAGGAAAGAGATTTGCAGCTTTCGTGGATACGGGAGCTACTCATAGCTTCTTAAGTAGGAAATGAGAAAACACTTTTAGAAAGAAAGTTGAGATGGAGAAAGAGTGGAGTGCTTTCAAAGCAGTCAAATCTACCATGAAAGTTGTCAACGATGTGATGAAGAACACTTAGGTGAGAGTGGGCTCATGGTTTGGAAAGTTGGACTTGAGGATTGTAGACATGGATGATCATTCTATGGTGCTCAGGCAATATTTCATGAAGCTTGCACAAGCCATACCAACGGTGGACCAGGAAATTCTCTTGATCATAGCTAGAAGAAGAACTATGTTAGTTCTGATGAATAGGAGGAGTTGCTTGGGGTATAGACCAAGGATGAATTCTATGAATTTGTATCCGAGAGATCTAAATGTGAAGCATGAGGATGTGGAGAAAAGAGGACTTGGTAGTATGACTCAAACAACGATGGAAGAGAATTTGATTGACTTCATTGCGAGAGCGAGGAGGAAGGAAGGAGTTGGGAGATCAATCTTACAAATCATGAAGCACTTGGAAAAGACATCTTCTATTGAAGATCTTCACAATGGATTTGTAGATGAAGAGAGTCCAAGTACTTCTTTAGAGGCAGCGGTTGGAGAGGATTATCCAGGCAGAGATGCGGCTCGCATAGTGGAGTTTTGTAGGTATGCTATGGGGATATATGGCTTTCAATTAATGAAAGACAAGCTTGGGAAGCTTGGGTGTACATGTGAGGAGGTTGAGGCTATTCAAAAATACTTGAGGACACAGTACCAATCTGATACATGGGTGGATGAGAGTCAGGGAGGAAACTTCGTGACCCTCCTTTCTCGATAGACAACCTTGGAGATGGTTTGGTGTAGGGACCTTGACGATAAGGAGGTGATCCCACTGCCACTCATGACAGGTAGTATCAAAGCTGATGATCGGGTTGATGATGAAGAGCTGATCCCACTGCACTATTGTGACAGGTGGTATGAGAGGTAATGGTGAACAAGGTGCATGATTTGCAGAGAAGCTGATCAAGTAATTAAAAAAATTAATTTCCAAATCTATAAGAAGTAAATTTCACAATATAGAGCCTCTTCTACACCATCCCTCTTCTTATCATGGTCCTTTTATAATTACTTAATAATATATTTTAGATCGACAAATTCTTTTCATTTGTACACAAAATAAATCTTTTGAATTTTAAAATATTATAGATCTAGATTGTGAAACTTTAAAGCAACTTTCTTGAATCAATAAATTACTTCCTTGATGAGTTTTTTTTTGGCTGAAAAAAACTACACCCTCCCTCTTCTTATCATGGTCCTTTTATAATTACTTAAGAATGTATTTTAGATCTTCAAATTCTTTTCATTTATACACAAAATAAATCTTTTGAATATTAAAATGTTATAGATCTAGATTGCAAAACTTTAAAACAGCTTTCTTGAATCAGTAAAGCACTTCCTTGATGATTTTTTTTTTGGGTGAAGAAAACTATGGTTAATTTTTAGGCACTTGTTTTCCATTAATGTATCATTCCCTTCTCCTCACCACTATACTTTGATCCTACAATACTATCTTTACAGTAACTCTCACACCATGATATGTTTAGCAAAAGTGTCCTTAGACATGTAATTATATTGATAAAGAAAACACATTATATAAAGCTTAAGAGGCATATCAAATATTTAAATTATCTATCCTCATATCAACATGCCATGTTTTGGTGCTAAAAACCTCAAACATAATCACTATGATAAGGAACTAACAAGTCCTATATATCTTCTAGGGAATAAAAAAAATATAGAATTATCTTTATTATTCTAGAAAAATATATTCTAGAATAACTTTGTTGATTCTAGAAAACTATCTAACCAAATAAACTTTAGGATTATGAGGTTAACATTTTTCCACTACTTGATGCTCTTTCCTTCGCTCCAAAATGAATCTAATCAAGATGTTCATTGAAAAACATATACCTCACCTTGTTTTGACCAAAGAGACAAAGGAACCAATCAACTACTTAGATAGTTCAACTTTGGCATATTCTCTATTCTAAAACTATTCCATCAAGTAATTTTGACCATTCAATTTATAGTTATAATGATCGCATTTATTTGCAAGGTGTTCTACTAGTTGTACAAAGTTGTGTTAATGATGGCCAAGTTATTGTTCCTATGGGTTTTGGAAACCAATGGCATTGTTTTCAACTTCATGAATGTGAATTATATCTTAACATTTCTCATGATACTACCAATGGTATTAGGTTGAGTGTTTACTAGAGGCTATTCCTAAGATCTTCAATAAGGTATTTTCATTTGGGTAGTTTATATTATTGTAGATTAATAATTTGTCGAGGAAAAAGTATTTATACCCTTATTCAAGTTTTAAACATGATTGTTACATGTATTTAGGAAGAAATCATTTATCCCCTTTCTAGTGCCATGGTGGAAAGGAAAATAAAACTACTAGATGGCCTAAACTTTTCCAAGTCATTAAAAAACATTAATTTCCAAATCTATAATTGGGAAATTTCACAATACATAGCCTTTTCTACACCCTCCCTCTTCGTGGTATTTTTATAATTTCTTAAAAATATATTTTAGATCTACAAATTATTTTCATTTGTACACAAAATCAATATTTTGAATATTAAAATATTATAGATCTAGATTGCCAAACTTTAAAGCAACTTTCTTGAATCAATAAAGTGCTTCCTTGATGATTTTTTTTTTTGGTGAAGAAAACTATGCTTAAGTTTTAGACATTTGTTTTCCATTAATATATCATGGACTCCTCCTCACCACGATACTCTCATCCTACAAAACTATCTTTACAATGGCTTAAATACCATGATATGTTTAGCAAAAGTGTCCTTAAAAATGTAATTATATTGATAAGGAAAAACACATTATATAAAGCTTGAGAGTTATAGCATATATATAAATTCTCTAGCCTCATATCAACATGCCATGTGTCCATGCTAAAAAAATGAAAGATAATCACTATGATAAGGAACTAGCAAGTCCTATACATATTCTAGGGAATACAAAAATTCTAGAATTAACTTTATTATTCTAGAAAAATATATTCTCGAATAACTTTGTTGATCCTAGAAAACTATCTAGCTAACTAATCTTTAGGATTATGAAGTTAACATTTTTTCAGTGCTCAATGCTCTTTCCTTCGCTCCAAAATGAATTTAAACAAGATGTTCATTGAAAAACATATATCTTGCCTTGTGTTGACCAAATAGATGAAGGAACCAATCAACTTAGGAATATTCTCTATTCTAAAACTATTCCATCGAGTGATTTATGACCATTAAATTTATAATTATATTTATAATTATATTTATGGCAATTATTTGCAAGGTGTTCTACTAGTTGTACAAAGTTGTGTTAATGATGGCAAAGCTATTGTTCCTCTAGGTTTTGGAAACCAATGGTGTTGATTTCAACTTCATGAATACAAATTATAACTTAACGTTTCTCACGATACTACCAATGGTATTAGGTTGAGTTTTTAATAGAAGCTATTCCTAAGATCCTCGATAAGAAATGTTCATTTTGATAGTTAATATTAATGTAGATTAATAATTTGACTAGGAAAAAGTATTTCGACCCTTATTCAAGTTGTAAACATGAGTAGTACATGTATTTAGGAAAGAAATCATTTATCCCCTTTCTAGAGCCATGGTTATAAGGGAGAATAAAATTACTAGATGGCCTAAACATTTTCAAGCCATTTAAAAAATAATTAATTTCCCAATTTATAAGAAGTGGGAAATTTCACAATATGGAGCCTTTTCTATGTCCTCCCTCTTCTTGTCGTAGTATTTTTATAATTTCTTAAGAATATATTTGAGATCTACAAATTCTTTTCATTTTTACACAAAATATTTTTTTTTTAATATTAAAATATTATAGATCTAGATTGGCAACTTTAAAGCAACTGTATTGAATCAATAAAGTACTTCCTTGATAATAAAAAAAATTGTTGAAGAAAACTATGATTAAGTTTTAGACATTTGTTTTTCATTAATATATAGTGGCGTTCTCCTCGACACGATACTTTCATCCTACAGAACTGTCATTAGAGTGGCTCTGATACCACGATATGTTTAGCAAAAGTGTCCTTGGAGATGTAATTATATTGATAAAGAAAAACAAATTACATAAAGCTTGAGAGGCATAGCATATATATGAACTTTGTAGCCTCATATCAACATGTCATGTGTTCATGCTAAAAAACTCAAGGATAATCACTATGATAAGGAACTCACAAGTCCTATAGCAATACAACAATTCTAGAATTATCTTTATTATTCTATAAAAATATATTCTAGAATAGCTTTGTTGATCCTAGAAAACTATCTAACCAAATAAACTTTAGGATTATGAAGTTAACATTTTTTGAGTCCTCAATGCTCTTTCCTTTGCTCTAAAAAGAATCTAATCAAGATGTTCATTGAAAAACATATATCTCTCCTTGTATTGACCAAATAGATGAAGGAACCAATCAACTACTTGTGCAACAAGGGTTCCATGAGTTTTGAATTTAAAGATGTCACTTTTGTTATATTAGTGATCATAGATGTGGCCATAAGATAAAATTCCTCCATAAAATTCCTTCATCTTGAAGTCAATTTTCATGTCTACTTTGTATATTGCAATGAGATTTTTTGGACATGCAAGAAGCAAGTCATCTATACACAACACCAAAATGAGAAAAATAATCTCAAAAGTAGATAATATGATATAAAATTTATTTATTTTCTACTCAATTCTATATCTTGCAATATCCTTTTATCTTGAAATGCCATGCTCTTTATCGCAACTATTTCCCATACAAAAAGTTCTTAATCTTACATATATATGGATTCTTACCATTTACCTCAAAGCCCTAAGGTTCCTATATGTACCTTCTTCCTCAATGATCATATTAAAGAAGGTTTTCTTCACATCCATTTTATGCATCATTTATTCCATAAATGAATGAAAACCCATAAATTA
>APFE030200856.1:0-30957 GCA_000404065.3 Pinus taeda | reverse complement strand
TTAAACAAAAGAAGTGATAAAGTTTGAATTCATGCATGCCATGCTCAGTTTTCAATTTTGTTTAAAATTTATGTTTTCCACTGTCTAGAGAGGATTCAAACCCATTGTTTGCCCTCTTTAGCCTCTCTTCTTTCCTCTTTGATCATCCATCTCAGCTAAAGGCATCAATACAAACTCCTACCTTGCCCCAAAGACCCACCTGCAAAAACTGAGCTCAATCCCCGCACCCTGAATTCACTCCCTCCAATTGCCACCAAAAAATCCAAAAACTCTAAATCAATCCTCCATATCAGTTTACTAGCCTAAAATCCTTGTTCCTAATTGGTCAACTCATCCTATTGACAAAATCCATCGAGTTTTGACCCGAGAGAGCCTTCTCATACCTCGTAGGGCTAGCTACGAGGTGAAATGGTTTGATGTAGCCTTGAGAGTTTGTCTATCTCAGCCTAGGTGAATTCCAAGCGCTAACAGGGAGCACATAGACTCTCTGACTCTCTCTGACTCTATCTATCTTGATTCTCCCTTCAAGTCAGCTCAGCTTCTTGTTAGAAAATTGAATATTATGGATCAACGGAACACATAAATATTGCAGAAATATAAACACAGAAAACACATAAAATAAGAGAGACATAGATATACGTGGTTCACCCAGTGTGGGCTACGTCCACCCTGAACATCCAGTACTTCCTTTCTATTATCCAATAAAATGAAGAGACACAACCTACAACAGATCCGATGTAATATCCTTTGTTTTCTCTCACAATCTCACCTCTCTGCTTCTTGCTCAGAGAATACACATCTATTACATAGCCTCAAATACAATGCCCTCATACAAAGAGTGGGGTTGCCTTCTAGGGGAAAAAAACCCTAAACTAAACACAATTTCTACTGTTAGATCATTCACCTAATTAATGGCTTAGATTGACTAGAAATTACTATACTTTTACAAGGCAATTTTACATCTGTTTTTAGCTTCGGGGGCGCTGCCCCCAAAACCCCCTCCGGGGGACCGTTGGCCCCCAGACCCCCTAGTTGGGGAGGATCGACCCCCCCGAATCCCCATATGGGGGAAAAGTCCCCCCCACACCCCCCCATGTGGAGGGGTGTACAAACTTCCTAGGGTATACATCCGGATGAAACAAAGACTTCTGAACAATCATGCTCCACACCCAACAATCTCCCACTTGGAGAATGATTGTAGCAACTCCATCGCTCCTTCGTTTGTTGGAAAATGAATCCTCTTTAGACCTAGCTATTTCTCATCTTCATCATCATCCTTCAAGACTAATTGAAACTAAGCATATTCTCAGTTTCTACCTAGTTACAACTTTTGTTAGCATATCTGCAAGATTCTAGCCAGTGTGTATCTTTTCTAGCTTCAACTCTTCATCTTCCAACACTGATTGTATGAAATGATACTTGAGTTGTATGTGTTTAGTCCTGGAATGAAATGTTGAGTTCTTTGCAAGATGAATGGCACTTTGACTATCACTGTATAACGTGCCCATTATCATGCTCCTTACCCAATTCACCCATAAACCTTTGTAACCAAATCATTTCTTTACTAGCCTCTGTAGCAACAACATACTCTGCTTCTGTTGTTGAAAGTGCAACAACACTTTGGATTTTTGAAACTCAACTGATAGCTATTCCACCTACAGTAAATACATATCCTATAGTGCTCCTCCTATTATCTCTGTCACCTACCATGTCTACGTTAACATATCCCTATAGAGAAATGTTTGAACCACCAAAGCATAATGCTTGATTTGTGGTACCTTCCAAATATATGAGAATCCATTCCACTGCCATCCAATGTTCCTTTCCTAGATTGTTCATGTATATGCTTACAACTCCCACTGCATGTGCAATATCAGGCCTTGTGCGGACCATTACATACATTAAGCTTCCAACTGCTAATGCATATGGAAATTTAGACATATAATTCATGTCTTCTTGGGTCATTGGGCACATTTCCTTACTATGTTTGAAATGGCTAGCAAAAGGTGTACTATTGGTTTTGCATTGTGCATATTAAATCTTTTCAACACCTTTTGTATGTACTCATTCTGAGACAATGTTAATTTGCAATTTTTCCCGTCTCTAGTTATTCTCGTACCAAGGATTTGTTTTGCAGCTCCCAAATCCTTCATTGCAAATGAATTTGCCAATTTCTTTTGAGCACATTTATTTGTTGCATGTTAGACCCTACAACAAGCATTTCATCTACATACAATAACAATATAATATAGCTACCATCATTTTTCCTTTTCAAATAAACACAATGATCAAAGTGGCATCTAGTATAACCTTGTTCAAACATAAACTTGTCAAATTTTAGATACCATTGCCTTGTATCCTGTTTTAAGCCATACAATCTCTTCTTTAACCTGCACACTAGTTTCTCCTTCCCTTTTACCTCATATCCTTGTGGTTGTTGCATATATATCTCTTCCTCCAAATCCCCATGGAGAAAGGTTATCTTTACATCTAACTATTCAAGATGTAAATCTTCAACTACCACTAGACTTAAAATAGTTCTGATTGAAGTCATTTTAACAACAGGAGAAAATATTTCATCAAAATCAATACCTTTCTTCTGTGCAAACCCCTTCACCACATGTATAGCATTGTACCTTCGTTTTCTTCCATCTTCTTCCTTCAGCCTATAAACCCATTTATTCTACAATGTAGTTTTACTTGCAGGAAACCTAACTAAGTCCCAAGTCTGGTTATCCATTAAGGAGTCCATCTCTTCTTCCATGGCTACCTCCCATTTCTTCTTGCTTTCAACCTGCATTGCTTCTTCATAACATTCGGGTTCACCAAAATCAGTCAACAATAAATAATATAATGAAGGAGAGTATCATTCAGGGGGTATGCTTATCCTAGTAGATCTTCTAACACCACTTTTAGGTGTTAGGGGTGCATGTTGCTATTGTGATGGTTATTTTTGTTGTGGTTGTTGATTATTATTATTTTTAGGCACCTTTACTTTTTCAGTGATCTCATCAAGAACAATGTATTCCTTGTTTTCTTTTTCCTGTTTCTTTTCCTGCAATTGATTCTTATACAAGACCTTTTCATTGAATATTACATCTCTTCTCCTAATGATTTTGTGATTTTCGTAATCATATAAGAAATAACCAAAATCATTAACACCATATCCAATAAAGGTATATTTCTTTGACTTTGCCTCAAGCTTTTTTCTATTTTCTTTATTAATATGGACAAAGGCCTCACAACCAAAAGGCTTTAAAAAGGAGTAGTTTACCTTTTTACCTGTCCATGCTTCCTCTGGAACACAACCATCCAAGGAACTTGAAGGCCCTCTGTTTATTAGATAAATAGCAGTATCTACAACATTTGCCCAAAATTGTAAAGACAATCTTGCATGCAATCTCATGCACCTTGCAAGCTCCATGATTGTTATATTCATCCTTTCTGACACACCATTTTCTTGTGGTGTTCTTGGAACTGTCTTCTCTCTGTGAGTTCCACGCTCTGAATAGTACCTATCTAACTCTTTGCTGCAATATTCACCTCCATTATCTGATCTGAGACACTTAAATTTCTTTCATGTCTCAATCTCAACCAAAGCTTTCCATTTCTTGAAAGTATCAAATACATTAGATTTATTCTTAATACAATAAATCCAAGTTTTTCTAGTTGCATCATCAATAAAAGTAACATAATAATGAAAGCCACTAAGAGATGATACCTAAGCAGGTCCCCATACATTTGTATGCACAAGCTCTACTTTTTCACTCTTCTTTTCTTTCCCAACTCTAAGAAATTTGACTCTTTTTTGTAAAAAGAGCTTCGTTGTAAATCACATAGAAAGATCATTGTCGACGCGTTTCGAACCAACTAGTGTGGTTCATCGTCAGCTTGTCCTGATGATGAACCACACTAGTTGGTTCGAAACGCGTCGACAATGATCTTTCTATGTGATTTACGCCGAAGCTCTTTTTACAAATATGATGGATCACAGAAGCCACAATTCTACAAATTTGACTCTCTTCTATTTTCCATAAATGCAATTCTCACAGAAGTCCAAATCAACATTCTTCAAACCCAACAACAAATTCCTTGAGTAAGAATCTTCATCCCATTTTCACTCATGTTTCCAAGCCTATGATGCCATAATGTTGCATCTACTCCTTTGGAAATTAAAGCATTAACAGAGTTAGAAATACCATTGCATAAATACAATGTACCAACCTTTTTGCCTTTTGCTATTACCAGGGCTCCTTTGGCGACCTTCCAAGCTTTATCTGTGAAAGTTGTCACACAACCTTCACTGCCTAACTGCCCTGTTGAAATCCGATTTTTCTTCAGATCTGGAACATGCCTTATGTTCTTCAGTAGCCATTGGTTTCCATTCTGCTGTTTTACAAGAACCGCACCCATTCCAACAATTTTACAGGATTTATCATCACCCAAATGGACTTGTCCAAAATCTCCTTGAACATAGTCATGAAAGTATTTCTTATCAGGTGTGGCATGGAATGAGGCCCCTGAATCTACCACCCAGGAATCAGTAATAGTTTCAAAAGAAAGAATAAAAGCATCTTGTAACACCTCACTTGTCACATTTTCTTCATGATTGTTTTCTTGCTATGCATCTCCTTCTTTTCCCTTCTGAGATCTACAGTCTTTCTTTAGGTGTCCTTTCTTTCCGCATTTCTAGCACATTATCCCTGATCTGGACTTGGATCTGCCTTTCCTTGATTTACTGTGATATCCTGAGCTCTTTCCTCTTTCCATTTTTCTTCCCCTAGACTCTACACTTCAAGCATTACCTGATATCTCACCAGAGCTTTTCTATCGTATTTCCTTGCTAAGGATAGCATCGACAACATCATCAAACTTTAAAGTACTAGATCCATAAACATAGTTACTAATGGCCATTCCAACTTTCTGGCAATGAGCTCAAGAATAATAGAGCTCTAACTTCATTATCAAAGTTTACCCCTATAAAACGTAACTAACTTGTAACAACATTAAAATCATTTAAATGGTCTGCAATAGATCCACCATCTAACATCTTCATATTAAATAACCATTTCATAAGAAATACCTTGTTTGAGGCTGAGGGATTTTCATATAGTTTCGCCAACACCTTAATCAAACCCTCTATTGTTGTTTCCTTGAAAGTGTTGAATGCTACCGACACTGTGAGGCACAATCGTATTGTTCAGAGTGACTTTCAATCAAGAAGGTTCCCTTCTTCATCTGTCATAACCGTTGGCATATTTGTTTTTCCACCTAATGGTAGGTACAGATCTTTCTGATACAAATAATCTTCCATCTGCATCTTCCACAGTGAGAAGTTTTGGCCATTAAATTTCTTGACCCTAAACTTACCATCTTTTGCCATTGCTCCCACTTGAACGAGGAGCCCTTCTTTCCTGCAAGTTTATCAACCAAATAGACCTTCGGCTCTGATACCAATTCTTAGAAAATTATATATTACGAAGAGATGGAACACATAAATATTGCAAAAATATAAACATAGAAAATGCATAAAACAAGAGAGACACAGATATACGTGGTTCACCCAGTTTGGGCTATGTCCACCCCAAATATCCAATCCTTCCTTTCTATTATCCAGCAAAATGAAGAGACACAACCTACAATAGATCCGCTATAATATCCTTTCTTTTCTCTCATAGTCTCACCTCTTTGTTTCTTGCTCGGAGAATACACATCTATTACACAGCCTCAAATACAATTCCCTCATACAAAGAGAGGGTTTTCCTTCTAGGGGAAAAAACCCTAAACTAAACATAAGTTCTACCATCAGATCCTCTACCTAATGAATGGCCCAGATTGACTAGAAATTACTATACTTTTATAAGACAATTTTACATTTGCTTTTAGCTTCGCGGGTGCTGCCCTCGAAACCCCTGCTGGGGGACTGCTGGCCCCCGAACTCCCTAGCTGGGGGGGATCAGCCCCCCCAAACCCCCACTGGGGGGACAAGTCTCCCCCGCACCCCCCGCCCCCACGTGGAGGGGTGTAGAAACTTCCTAGGGTATACATCTAGCTAAAACAAAGACCTCTGAACAATCATTCTCCACACCCAACACTTCTACTCTCTATTCTCTGCTATTAGCTATTAGTGTCTAGCTAACTCTTATCTGCCTCTCTATGTTGTCTCTGATTCTATCAGTTCATGGCTTTAAAGCCAGTCTGTTCTTTTGACTATTCATTTTTGCTTCCCAGCCTTCTGGTTTCCTTATCTCTGTTTGTTTGAATTCCTCTACCCTGGGTCATCATCACAGGGAGGTGGCCACCTATTTCCCAATGAACTGGGTGTTAGATTTGTTGAATCATTTTTGAATGGATGTTAATTCCGTTTGATTCAATATCACCCACAAATCATGAATCATTTTCCAACTCATCATCTACGTCAGACTTCAAATCCCCTGTCATCTTGCTTTTTGACCTGTCAAATCCAATCAGTCATCAAGATGTATCTCCACTGTTGATCTGGGCCTCCTAGATCCTACGGTCGTCCTTCATATCAGGTAGACAAGTCGCACGATGTTTACCCATCCAATGCAGGAGGTTTTCTCTCTCATCCACCAGACGCATGTCGCTGGATGTGTGGTATCGGGCGAGGCTCAATCAAAACTACTTACCACCTCAACGCCTTCTGATATCCTGCCAGTTTGTGGAATCTCACACCACAGAACCAAATGCATTACCTTTTTGAATTTTATAGTGATTTCGGGTTCGGGGGCTTTGGGGCTTTCCTTTATTGAGGGGGATGCCCTGTGATACGTGATTAGTGCTTTAGCGCTAATTTCATATCAGAAAGCACCCATGTTTCTTGATTTGGCCTCCCGTTTTGCCAGTTTGCACCAATGCACATTACCATGGGCCAACAGTCTGCATTCTTGACCAAGGGTCCTTGTTGCTCTGCTCTAGCCACAACTGCAACTATTACAAGAATTCCTTATGATATCTTTGATTTCTCTAGGACTTGAATCTTTTAACATAATTTGAAATAGTCATGAAAACTTAGAGAGTCTTCTAGGATCCAATTCAAATCATTCTCCTTAGGATTTCTTACTTCATTTTGGGGAGTCTGCATGATAAGAGGGGTGCTCATGGTTGGTTCTTGTTGTTCAAGTACCTGTAGAAATTAGCTCTCATCAAACTACCTTTCTAAGTCGCATAAGGAATTTTCTACATCTACCTTTGTACTGTCTTTGTCTACAAGAGTGTTTTCCACCCACTCAGGTTGATTTACATATCTTTCTATCTCTAGTATGGGGTGGTGGATGTAAGGTCCCAACTTGGCCTTTTTTCTCAATTTGGTCATGAATTATTTAGGCTCATACCTCCACATGAAACCTTGTTGGAACTCCACTTGCTGCAAAATTTCATCTGCTTCCTTCCTTGCCTCTCTAGAATTGTAGATGAAGGGGCCTAACTGGTTTTTTACTCTAAATTGTGATATTTTCTTGGACGAGACAAAATTTATCTCCTCAGAGTTCATTATTTGCCTATAGTACTCTAGATGAAATAACCTCATGGGGAGGTATTTGGGTAGTTTATATGGTGCAAGCTAGCAACCATAAATCCTTATTTCTGTGTGGTTTTGGTAAAGGTACCAATATCCCACTTTGCTTTGTTTAGACAACTGGAGGAATATTTTGATCTCTGGACTTATCTTGGGTCGAGGGCTTCCTTTCAGCATAATCATGACTGGATGAACAAAAGAATCTATGAAATCTGAATAGTTATATGGTGGGCCATACTTATGGAACTGTAGGGTCCAAAAAATGATAGACCTGGGCTGGCCTTTGGTATCCAACTTCTAGAGGAGAAAAGGAAATATGTCTGGCTGATAATATAAGAACACATGGTAGAGGACATATGAGTATTTGAATACTCTTTCATTGTTCATCTTGGTGAATTGTTCATGCATTCTCTCATCTATGAACTTAGCGTAATTGTACACAACAACAGGAGATTGTCTTGGAGTATAGATTGACATGATAGCCAAGACAAGTTCATCAACAAATTCATTAGTAGAGCAGCCTAGGACACATGATATCATTGTGATGATTTGTTTCCCCTTTCAGAGAACATAGCATAAAGATATGGGGGGCTTTTTAGGAATGTGCTACTCTTCAACAATGAAATCTTGGAACAATTAGGCCAATCTGGAGGGACTTAATTTCGAATATTGGTCTAACAAATCTCCAATTGAGAGTGGAGTCAGGTTTGGTCCTAGTTGGAGTTGTAGCATTTCATTTATGGATTCAACTTTGATAGTAAACAACACCTTTTGGTCATGAGACATTATGGTTCTATGGCTAGGGATGTAGCATGCATGGCACATATGAACAATTTCTGGGAAGATATGTACTTGGGGGAATTGATATTTGGGCAAATTTGACTCCCAAAGGCCAATATCATCAGCATGGTTGAGGTATCTGTCCTTACTTTGACAATAGATTCTAAGCAAGTGGCCCTGCGTAGATGTATCTTTGATTTGGAAATCCCTGTCAGCCAAGGGAAGGTGGTCGAGGTCCAAATGAGGAGTTGTGATAAGTCTAATGTCTAGGGAAACAGGGGCAGCCATTTATTCATTTCTTGTGGATTTGAATTAGGCACTGGGGGTTTATTCAAATGTTTTCAATGGAAATTGGAAGGTAATGAGAGGGTTTGGCTACAGGTTTTTAAATTTAATCTATTTTTCAAATAATTTTACCTAATGAAAATGCTTGGTAGGCTGAAATTTTCTAATTTTGAATAGAGAGTGGCATTCTATGGTGAAATACTTGGAATTGGGTGAATTGGCTTCAAATTGATGGTTCACAGTAGTTGTAGAGGTTTGAACGGTTCTGATACGGACTGAGAGGTGTTGGGTTGTCTGCAGCGTCTCCTGGAATGAATTTGGAGGTTTGTGGCAAGTTCAGAGTTTGCAGGAGTCACAATGGTTTTCAGAGTTTGCAGAGAAAAATGAGTGAAAAGGGCAAAAAGAGGGCTTCTTGGCCTTTTATAAAAAACAATTATTTTTGGTGCATTTATTCATGAATGAAATGTTGGCAGTTTTTTCGGTTTGAGGAAGCAGTTTTGCTTGGCCATCACACCACTTTTGTGGTGGGGGCAATTTTTAGGAGGGGTCACCCAATCTACCTTAAAGTGTGACACATAGCATTTAGAGGGTCAGGGAAAATCGCCTTATTGGGTGGGTAAAGGTCAGCGATCGGGTTTAGCCGATATGGCTGTGGGCTGTCAGATGAGGGTCGTGATGATCAAAGGGTAGTCGGGCGGAGAAGATGAATGGAGGAAATGAACGGGAGTTGAAGGGGGGCAAGGGTTTTAATTATAGCGGTTTGGGATTAATTTAGGAATTAATCCTGGGTTAAGTGAGCAGGCATTGCTTAATGACAAGATTAAACGTTTTTGTTGAGATATGGGTAATTTATATAGTTTTTATTAAAACTAAGGGATTGGGTTATTTTATATAAAGGAATTAATTAATACAGGATAATGGAATTTTGGGGATTATATAATAAAATTAAAAGATTAATATGAAGTGAATGATCAGAGTGGGTAATATCCCCTAAGCATAATGTAGTATGTAATATTTGTGTGTTTTACATACACTTAGTACTTAGGGTAAAATTATTTTGTCGGTTTTGGAATGAAATAGAATTTACATGGTGGTTTTTACTTTTCCTAGGCAAATGAAGTTTTTCCTTAGGAAAAGGGATTTATTAGGTAACGAAGGGAAATGAAGGGGGATGAATTTTCATGAAGGGGATCCTAGCACTTGTGTCCCTAAGTCATTAAGTCGAGGGTCAAGTCCATCCAAAAGTTATGATAACAATGTCTGTGGCTTGCCTTGAATGTATGGCCTCTATCCATTTTGTTAAGTAGTATGTGGCTATGAGGATCCATTTGTGTTGGGCAGAGGAGGGTGGGTGAATTTCACCAATGAAATCTAAACCCCATTGTTGAAAAGGTACTTCAATAGAGATTGGCTTGAGGGGTAAAGGTAAAATAATTTTCTTCCCTTCAAAATTTGACATTTGTGACAGGAGGTCACATATTTTTTGACATCAACAAACAAGGTAGGCTAGTAGGAACTAGCTCTAAGGATTTTATCTGCAGCAGTCTTCCAATAAAGGTGTCCTCCATAGTCACCTGCATGAAACTCTTGCAAAAATTTATCAGATTCATCTTTTAATAAGCAATTAAGAAGAATAACTTCGTGATCTTTACAAAATAGAGCACTGTCTAATATACAAAATTTCAAGGATTTCATCTTTGACAACCTTCTTTTAGTCATAGATAATTTAGGAGGAGCTTGTAAGTTCTGTAAAATATAAATAATATCAGCATACCAAGGTGATTCAATAAAGGCCTGGCTGATTAGTGGAGTCGCCATCTCCTCTCCATCATCTATTGCTGCAATAAAGTTTATATCCAAGGCCTGACAGTTCAATTCATCCATAAGCTTTGCTAAACCTTGGCTCTTGATCAACTTAGTAGGTTTTATTTCTATTCATACTCTAAAATAGTAGCAATCCACTTTCCCCTCTTTCCATCAGGACCATCCTAAGTTAGGATGTCTTTGACTACTGAATTTGGAATGTAGGCTACTATATGACAATATAAGATGTATACCCTGAATTCCTTAATGGCTTTGACTAAAGCCAATGCTTGTTTTTCCATTATATTGTATTTCATGGGGGCATCTCTTGGGGCTTTGCTAAAGAAAGCAATGGGTTGTTCATAGCCCTGGTCATTTTTTTGCAATATAACTACAACTATTGTGTGCTCTGAAGCAAAAGAAAACAAGATGAAATCTCTATCAAATTTAGGACTAATTAACACAGGTGTTTTAGTTAAAGCCATTTTAATGTCTTTAAAGGATTTTTTAGCCTCAAAAATCCATTTTATGGTTGAATCTTTTTTCCTAAAAAAATCTTGTAACTTTCTAATGTTCCTCAGGTGTTGTATTTGCAAGATGGATTCAATTCTCTTTAGGGTATATGAACTAACAAATTTCCTTCTTTTAACCAAAACAAAGACTTTTTGGGGTTCAAGGAGATTCCAAATTTCCTGCATTTAATAAAGACTTGTCTTGGATGATCCAAATGTTGATTGTCATATTTTGAAAATACAGTGATATAATCTAGATATATCACAAGGAAATCATGAATTTCTTTTACAAAGGATATATCCATAGCCCTCTGGAAATTGGCTCCTGCATTCATTAGTCCAAAAGACATTTTCACATACATAAATTTGGCCAAAGGAGTAGTAAATGTAGTTTTGGGTTGGTCATCTGGATGAACCAAGATTTGATTGCAACCAGAAAACCTGTCCAACAATGAGATTCTGGTTGATCCAACTACCCTCTGTAAAATGTGATCCATTTTGGGGAGGGGGTAATTGTCTTTTAATGACACTTTGTTGAGGTTTTTGAGATCCACACAGAGTCTGATCTCACCAGTTTTCTTTCTAGTTGGCGCCAAGTTTGAGACCCAATTAGAAAATCTAATTGGTGCAATTATTTTGGCATCATACATCCTCTGAATTTATTTTTCAATTGCAGGTAATAAGACAAGATTTATCCTTCTAATTTTTTGTTTGAAAGGCTTTTGATTTTCTTTAATGAGAATTTTGTGTTGGATGATGTTGGTGTCATAGGATTTGAGGTCCTTATAACTCCAAGCAAAGACATCCCGAATTTCTTTCAACAACTCAATGTATTTTACTTTTTCAGTTGGAGGTAATGGTTTTGAAAGTTTGATCAGTTTAGGATTTTCAGTTTAGGATTTTCCTAGGAACATCATTTGAATCAAATAAATCTTCTAGAGGGGTTAATCCCTTTGGTAAGAAGTTATCCTTGAGATTAATTACTTTGGTTTCTTCACTGATTATTTCATCAATATCAATTTTCTCTAAGTTATCTACATCTGATTTAGTAAATTTAGTTGGGCTGACTCCATCTAGCTCATCACCTTATATCTCATTTATTTCTAACTCATTCTTAGTGTTAGGATCTATGGACGTATTAGTATCTATATTGTTATTTAAAAACTCTTATTTTGAAAGTGAAAAGTTATTTATCTATTTTTCATTAGAAAATAATTTCCAATTCTTCAAATTACCTGGAATTGAAGGTTTGTGCCTAACTTCAGTAGTGTATTGATGGTTAGGCTGGAAGGGTAATTTGCAAGTGCTAGCAAACATTACTAAACTATGAGCTTGTATATTGTGTTTTCTGGGGATTACTGCAAGCTTTGTTTCTAGGAAAGTGTTAGGTATTTGTACAATAGTTTCTTTATAACAACTTAATATAGGGTCCTTTGTCATATATAAAACTTCTATCTATTTTATAATTATTTCAGATTCTCCCATGACATAAACTGTTTTAGCTCCTAGATTCCTAACTAACTTAAGACCTAAAATTAATGCTTCATGCTCGGCCATATTATTAGTACATTTAAAATTCAATCTATATGCATGGCTTTTTGAGTGATTATTTTCCAAATTATATATCCACACTCCTACTCCTGCTCCAAACTTATTGATTGACCCATCAAATTCTAAATGCCATATATCTCGTGCTCATAATTTCCACTATCTGGTGCAACAAAATTTTCATCATTAATTGCAATTTGACTGTCTTGCTCGTTGAAAAGTTCTATAGTTTGGTTAGTTTCATTTTGTGTAGAAACTATAATTTCTTTTGGTTATGTATTAGTACTGTTTGAAATTTTTTCTTGTGTTTGATCAATGTTATACAGTATAAAATAATCGATATTTGACTGTGTGGAGTAGATAGGAAAGTTTTGAGGCCAATCCTGGCTACTTACTATATATTTCATTAAGGTTTCTCGGTATAGTTTCTTAGGTTGTCCAAAAACAAAGATTGTTGCATATGACATATCTATTTGTAAGGATCCCTGAAGTTTTTCCCCCCATGATCTGGATAATAGCATGCCATACTTTGGTGGGATGTCAGTAGCTACAATATCCATAAGGATTCTTTTGGCAGGATATTGGACTAAAGTAACACGCAGGTCTTTAATCAACCTAAGACACTTTACTTGACTGGAGTCAAATGAGAATAAGTCTTTGTAAGGCCTTGTAATCTCTAGGCTTAATTTTTCCATTACTGATTTGGGCATTAAGTTGTGAGAGGCCCCAGAATCCAACATTGCATTGTGCATAATTTTATCATGGATACTAAGGCTAATGTAAGAAGGTGGAACTCCTCCTTCTAATGGTTTTCCATTAACATCTAGACCAAATATTTTTGGTTGTTCATCAAACAAGTTGACAAAATCCTTATTTTCAGCTATGTTTAAGGTCTGGTTTATCTGTGGCTTGTAAGTTTCATTCTTGATTAATTTTTTTAAAGGAACTAGAATCTTTAGTTTTGATATCTCTGCTCCCAGATTGAATGGCAAAGAAGCTTTTTTTGTTTGAAGGTTTTGAATCTTTGAAGTAGGGATTTGAGTAGATTTATCTTCTTTTCCTTTATTAGGGATCTCCCTATGTGGATTTTTAGATATGGTATTTTGAGTTTTGCCACTAGTTCCTTAGGTGGAATTGAAGTGGATGGTGGATCAATAGAAGGTTGATCAAAGGTTATATCTACAATGGTAGGGCTAGAAGTATTTGGGTTCTGCCTGGGAAGAATTTGGAGGATCTTTGAAACATGGGCTTCTTTTATTTTCTTGGGTTGACTTTGTATTGTTTTCTTTGTTTGGTCAGGGACATCAACATTCTTTCTGCTTCTTATATTATACTATTTATGTACTTCAAAAATGACAGAATCATATCCATGTTTGTAATCAGATGACTCTCCAAACTGGATTTGTAACGGTTGCAACATATGCAGTTCCTGCTCATATTGGGTCATAAAAACAGTGTCCTCATCATTTATTCCCATTAGGTTAATTTGTGTGTCTTGTTCTGGATCTTCAAGATGGGATGTTTCTGCATAATTTTCTTGAAAAGGAGGCCTAATGTTCTGATCTGGTCAATTTTTCCCAATGTTTTGGTTTTGGTTCTTTCTGAAATTCAAGTTTCTAACTGGAGGTGCTTGTTGGTTATCCCATTGGTGTTTCCTTTCTATGTTATCTATTCTATCCATTTGTCTTTCCATACTTTTGGCTAAACTATCTATTTTCATGTCAGATAGTGAAGTTTCATCCTTAGTAGTTCCTCTTTTTTCATTTCTAACTCTAGCCCTTTTAGCTAATAAATTAGCTTCAACACTAACAGCTACACTTTGCATTTATTCTAATGTTGGGGGTTTCTTTCCCTGAGTTTGTATGCCATATCTATATCAAAACGATTAGGGAACTTTATTAATGCTAAGTCAAGTGGGGGTCTAAGATTAACTAGGATGGCGTTATATATACTATTGAATCTAGTGCAATAATCTTGAATAGTTTCATTAGGTCCCCTTCTAATATTCTCATATTTTGAAAGGATTTGTAGGGATTCTTTTTCTTTTCCCATATGTTCAAAAATTGTTGGTGAAATGCATCTAAAGTATCAATACTATTAGCAGGCAATGCTCTAAACCATTTCCTAACATCACCAGCTAAAGTCTGGGCAAAGAGCCTCATTTGAACATTATCTGTGCCAATTTCGTGCAACTCAAAATAATATGTTATCTTGTTGACATGTTGTTGAGTAGTGTAATGTACTGTGCCATCAAATTGAACAATTTTACTTTGGTATTATGTTGGCATAGCACCAAGTTGGGCAGGTAAAACAAGAGGAGCATATCTATTTGCCATGGTTGTAAGATGGGATGGGTTAAGATGTGGATGAAGAATGGATAAAGAACCAGGACTAGTAGGTGATGAATCGGAGATGATAGGTATGTGAGGAAGAGTAGATACAAATGGTGGTGAAGAATGGAATTTATAAGGTATTATTGATGAAGTTGAAGGGAACAATGGTGAAATCAAGGTAATGGATGATTGTTCAAAAATCTCACGGGGTTATGGAAGTATTAATGGATTATTGTAGAGATTTCAGAATGTATTCATCAATGTATTTGTTGGCCTATTGATCTTCAAGGTCTGCAATAAAGTCAAGATCTAGAATAGGTTCACTGATTGCATTTCTAGGTTTTGTTCTAAACAATGACTGTTCAAATGGCACATCAAAGGGAAGTTCTTCTAAAAATAACCACTCATGAGGACATGAATTAGCTTTAACTAATGGTATCTAGCTAACTGAACTTTCTTCTTTTTTGGATTTTTTTAAAATTGGGTTGGGATTATCAACTACTGGGGTAGGGTTTGGGTCTGGATTAGCCCTAGTAAAATGAATCTTCCTGGAAGCCAGACTTTCAAAATTTTTAATTGTTTTTGTGAGATTTTTCAAGGTAACTTATAACAAATGACTTTAAGAGGCTTAGAATGAATATTTAGGATTTTCTTAAAGCTTTATTAAGACTAAGGATTCGAAGTCCCTAGCATGGTCGCCACTATGTTATCACTCAGAACGTTTCCCTAGAAGTTTTTAGAAGAAGGAAAGGGCCGAGGTAACCACAAACCAAATTTTAAGCATAGGCTCTAGTCAACCTATGGCTCAGAGAGGGCTCTCTCTATATGATTTAGCTTTGTTTATTGGGATTTTAGGCTAGTTCTGAAGGTTCAAGGGGTTTTTGATTTGTATTGAAGATTGGATGGTGGAATCCTTGAAACAGATGGATTGAATGATCTCTTTGGAACATTGGGCTATGGAGTCAACAAAAGGGTAGTAGAACTGGAATTAACTCACTAAAGGGAGTTTTTAAAGGGAAAGCTACCAGAGTACAGTTCAGGTTTTTGGGCCAGATGGGTGAAATGGTCTTAAGCAGGGTGAGAGAGAAATTAAGAATTCTCAAACCGGGATTAAAATGAGGAATAGAGGAGAATAAAAAACAAAGGGAAATTAAGGATCCTTTTTTATGGATTACAGAGAGACAACATAAACTAAGGAGCAATTAAGAATTCCTTAACTCGGATAATCAATAGAAAACATTTAAATGCATAACAGTTAAAACAGAGTGCAATGAAGCAAATTATGAGATGTCATTCCATATTATAGCATTTAGATACAGAAATACATTAATGATTGTGGAAAAACTTTAATAAATATAACAACACTAGAGAAAATACTTGTCTACACTTCGCTCTACACATGAATCTTGTGAAATATCTAATCTTTATTCATTAATCCAACTTGTTGGTCCAGTCAGTGATACAATAGCTTATAGTCTTTTGATCAAAAAGGTCTATAGAATTGTATAAGAATCCACACTACATACTTCGAATTGTGAAGTATTTATACAAAAATTATTACAAAATATCTCAAACTAACTTGAGATTTAATCTAGGAAATACAAATATCTTCTTGCAAGAAGATAGAGACATCTATTTAACTATTTTCTTGTTGTCCCTTTTATTGTGGTGTTGCTGGCCTTTATGGTTTGGTTTGTATCCTTTTATGCTAGCTTGCCATTGTGGTCTTTTATGCTCGAATATTCTTTAACTTTTAACTTTCACCTGATACTCTTTGACATTGATACACTTTGGCATGCTGACCTGTTTTCATCTGTTTACCTGAGTGTTCTACTTTTACTGTATAGTAACCTTTTTTACTGTAAATTTGTTACAATAAATTAGTAATGATTTCCCACCATTTATTATCAGGTAACTTGACATTCATCATTCACCTATATATCTCATCAACCTTGATATACTTGGAAAAATTAGGCTTGGTGATGAACAAGTGTTTTATCTCATTCTGGAGAAAAAACAAGTTCTCAAATATATTATACAAAACTTTGCCTATTGGAAGTGCTTTTATTATTGAAGTGCTAGCTTTCTATTTAGTCAACTGCTTGAGTCTCTTATCATAGTTCTGCTATGTCATAAGTTTTTCATTAATGACCAATGGATTGGGCAATCCTTTCTCCCTCAAAATTTGGAATTTAGCCATGAATCTATCAATGACTACCTGCATGTTCTAGCACTTTTCTTCCAAGTTTAACATTAGGCTTCTATGGAAAGGACCATCCTTATTTCCAAAATGGTTCTAGTTATGTCTTCTATATCTAGCTCATGGAGCTCCTACCTGTTTTTGTTGTTAAGGAAGTGGATGAGTCTATTGGTATCCTTAGGCATGTCTCCTAATTCCTCCTTGAATTTTTGGATAGCTTCTATAGCTATCTTTCTTAATTCTATCTTCTCAAAAATAACTTGAATAGATGGCCAAATATCCTTGACGAAGTCAATGATATTGGCCCATAACAGTTCCTTGGCTTGCCCAAGGGGTTTCTCCAATGTTAATTCTTTCTCCGTAGCTTTGACTCTTTCACTCATTCTATTGGCATTTTGTGCCTCTTCCTTTTGTATAATTTGAGCAAGTCTATATTCAGTTTCTAAACTTACCACCTTTTGTTTTAGTTTGTTCATTTCTATAGCCTAAATAGACATTTCCTCCACAGCTCTAACCAACTCTAATGCTTTTTCTTCTAATGTACCTGCTGCTGATGTAGACTCTACTGTGACTAGTAATGTTATGGCAGATGGAGCTATAGGTGCTAGTGAATTTTCTAGTGTGGAAGGGACTGATGTAAATATTGTAGGGATGACATCTGCTAATGTAGTAGCAATATCACTTTGCTTCAATTCAACTAAAGTGTCTAATTCATTCTTTGCCTTTCCAACATCTAAATTTGTGATGTGGATGGTTCTTGTGTCTCCCCAGATGGGGTTGGGTCCTTGCTTATGTCCAAATCAGTACCTGTGTTGATCGTTCTGTATCTTCCTAATCAGAAACAGGATTGAGCCTTTGCCTCTTGTTGTGACTAGTTTCAAACTACGGATTAAATGTATCCATGTCTGAAGTGGAAGCTCCCTCTCTGTTCCTCTTAAGATTTATTTCTTAATTTTGGGGAGTTTGCATGATAGGAGGGGTGCTTATGGTTGGTTCTTGTTGTTCAGGTACCTGTAGAAATGAGCTCTCATCAAACTACCTTTCTAAGTTGCATAAGGCATTTTCTACATCTACCTTTGCGTTGTCTCTATCTACAAGATTGTTTTCCACCCACTCAGATTGATTTACATATATTTCTATCTCTAGTATTGGGTGGTGAATATAAGGTCCCAACTTGGCATTTTTTCTCAATCTGGTCATGAATTCTTGAGTTTCATACCTCCACATGAAACTCTGTTGGAACTTCATTTGCTGCAAAATTTGGTCTGTTTCCTTCCCTGCCTCTCTAGAATTGCAGATGAAGGGGCCTAACTGGTTTTTTACTATGAATTGCGATATTTTCCTGGTCGAGACAAAATTTATCTCATCAAAGTTCATTATTTTCCTATAGTACTCTAGAGCAAATGACTTCATGGGGAGGTATTTGGGTAGTTTATATGGTGCAAGTTGGCAACCATAAATCCTTATCTCTATGTGGTTTTGGTAAAGGTACTAATCTACCACATTGCTTTGTTTAGAGAACTGGAGGACTCTTTTGATCTCTGGACTTATCCTTGGTCAAGGGCTTCCTTTCAGCATAGTCGTGATTAGATGAACAAAACAATCTTTGAAATCTGAATAGGTATATGGTGAGCCATACTTATGAAATGGTGGGGTCCAAAAAATGATAGACCTAGGCTAGCCTTTGGTATCCAACATTTGGAGGGGAAAAGGAAATCTATCTGTCTGATAATATAAGAACATATGGCAGAGGACAGATGATTATTTGAATACTCTTTCATTGTTCATCCTAGTGAACTGTTCATGCATTCTCTCAGCTATGAACTCAACATAATTATACACAACAACAAGAGGTTGTCCTGGAGTATAGATTGACATGACAATGAAGACAAGTTTATTAACAAATTTATCAGCAGAGCAGACTAGGACACATGATATCATTGTGATGATTTGTTTACCCCTTTCAGAGAACATGGCATAAAGATATGGGGGGGGGGCACGGGGAGTTTTAGGAATGTGTTGCTCTTCAACAATGAAATCTTGGAACAATTGGGCCAGTCTAGAGGGACTTAGTTTGGAATATTGGTCTAACAAATCTCCAATTGAGACTGGAGTCAAGTTTGGTCCTATTTGGAGTTACAGCATTTCATTTATGGACTCACCAGTGATAGTAAACAACACCTTTTGGTCATGAGACATTATGGTTCTATGGCTAGGGATGTAGCATGCATGGCACATATGAACAATTTCTGGGAAGATATGTACTTCGGGGAACTGATATTTGGGAAAATTTGAGTCCCAAAGGCTAATATCATCAGCATGGTTAAGGTATTTGTCCCTACTTTGACAATGGATTCTAAGCAAGTGGCCTTGGGTAGATGTATCTTTGATTTGGAAATCCCTGTCAGCCAAGGGAAGGTGGTCGAGGTCAAAATGAGGAGTTGTTATAGGTCTAACATCTAGGGCAACAAGGGCAACCATTTATTCATTTCTTGTAGATTTGAATTAGGCGCTGGGGGTTTATTCAAAGGCTTTCAATGTAAATTGGAAAGTTATCAGAGGGTTTGGCCAAAGTTTTTAAATTAAATTTATTTTTCAATTAATTTTACTTAATGAAAATGCTTGGCAGGCTGAACTTTTCCAATTTTGAACAGGGAGTGGTATTCTATGGTGAAATACCTGGAATTGGGTGAATTGGCTTCAAATTGATGGTTTGTGGTAGCTACAGATGTTTGTACCGTTCTGGTACAGACTGAGAGGTTAGTTGGGTTGTCTGTAGTGTCTCGTGGAGCGAATTTGGAGGTCTGTGGCAAGTCCAGATTTTTCATGAGTCGCAATGGCTTTAAGAGTTTACAGAGAAAAACGAGTGAAAATGGCGAAAATTGGGTTTCATGGCCTTTAAAAAAAAACAATTATTTTTAGTGCATTTATTCATGAATGAACAGTTGGTGGTTTTTTCGATTATGCGGGGAAGTAGTTTTTCTTGGCCATCACACTGCTTTTGTGGCGGGGGTAGTTTTTAGGAGGGGTCACCCGATCTACCCTAGAATGTGACACATAGCATTTAGAGGGTCAAGGAAAATTGCCTTATCAGGTGGGTAAAGGTCGGCAATCTCGTTCAGCTGATATGGCCGTGGGCCATCGGATGAGGGGGGTGATGATCAAATGGTAGTCGGGTGGAGAAGATGCGCGGAGGAAATGAAGAGGAGTTGGGGGGGGCAAGGGTATTAATCACAACAGTTTGTGATTAATTTAGGTATTAATCCTGGGTTAAGTGATCAGGCACTGCTTAATGACAGGATTAGGCAATTTTGTTGAGATATGGGTAATTTATATAGTTTTTATTAAAACTAAGGGATTGGGTTATTTATATAAAGGAATTAATTATTACGGGATAATGGAATTTTGGGCATTATATAATAAAATTAAAAAAATAATATGAAGTGAATGAGCTGAGTGGGTAATATCCCTTAAGAATAATGTAGTATGTAATATTTGCATGTTTTACATACACTTAGTACTTAGGGTAAAATTATTTTGTGGGTTTTGGAATGAAATAGAATTTACATGGTGGTTTTTACTTTTCCTAGGAAAATGAAGTTTTTCCTTATGAAAAGGGATTTTATCAAGCTAATCAGGGGAAATGAAGGGGGATGAATTTTCATGAAGGGGATCCTAGTAGTTGTGTCCCTAAGTCATTAAGTGAAGGGTCTGGTCTATCCAAAAGTCAAAGAAATTCTCTGACCCTCTTTGACTTGTAGGATTTAAGTACTTAGAACTTATTTATGGGAAATTAGTAAGTAGAGGATGAAATGACTGAGGGGATGTTAAATAAACCAAGTTTTAAACCATTATCCTTGGTTTGTTTACTACTTTGGCACATTTGAAATATGCACTTAAACATTACATAAGTGCTTTTATGTAATCACATGATATTTCTGCAACCTTTCTACTACTTACCCATTTACTCACCTTACCATCTTTTCTTCATTTTATTTGGGTGCATTTAGGCTAGAAAACCCTTATCAATCCTTTCTTTTACAAAGTAGACTATCTAATTCTAACCTTTTATCATCCAAGGGTTCAGATTAAACTCATAAGCTCCTTTCATTTTTTCTACATATCTAATGATCTGCCAAGATTAAACTATTTGGTTAGATTTTATTCTCTAACTATAAACATAAAATTCAAAGCATGGGAAAATCAAGATTAAACATTTTGATTACCATAGATTGTGTCATGAATAACAAGCTACACACAAGCATTTTTATGCATAAAATTAAATAGTAGAGGCATTTTGACTTGCACGCTTTCATGGTCTCTTTTTTTTTGGGGCTTCATATATTTTGATTTTTTGACCTTTTCTTACTCCTTTTTGTCCTTTGATTATTCTTTTAGGACATACCCTATTTACCTTTTTTGATTTTTTTAATATGGAAAACATTTGCAAAAAGCAAATGTATGTACAATATTACAAGGCCTAACCTTAGCCATTCAAAATTATGACTCCTATCGGTATAAGAACCTAACAGTTCCAACATGTTCAATTGGAAATTGTTAAGGAATTACATGCATCATAACATGTTACACTAGTTTCCATTTTACCCAATCCTTCATTGATATTATGGGATACCTTTCACACATAACCATTCCACACAATTGACTATTTTATTACATGAGTCATTATCACCTTTACCTAGACATGTATAAGAAATAAATTCAATAAACGAGAGCCCTTCTAGCTCAATGTTGCAATCCTCAATGAACTGCATATATTATGGCCTAATATACCAGTCACTTTTTGGTCCAAAATACTCACTATAATCAACCCAAAGGTGCAATATTTTAGTATTTAGCCTTTGTTATTATAGACCATAAGAATTTATTTACCTTGATGGCTACACATTGAGATATTGATTCCCATCTAGAATTGTAAAAATAATAGCCCCTATATAACACTCAAGCTAGAACACCTATGCTGACATTCATGCCCTTCATCTTGCCAATACGTAATACTAATGGAAAGGTATAGATTTTTTTTATCAACATTAGAATTCTATGAGACCATACTTTTCATGCACCATATGTGTCAATCTAATAAATATTACTTATTGAGAACAACCTGCAAACGTATTTTTATGACACCGCCATGTACATCCATATAAAGTTAGTTCAATTCTAACACTCTTCACTTATGGCTAGATGAATTTAAATTTAAATTATTAAAAGTAGCATTTTTCTCCTATACATGTGAATCTAAGAAAAATGATCAGTAGATCCAATAACATATTTTAATACAATGTTTATCTAACTAGGAAAATTTGATGAGCTGAATTGATTGGAGTCCACAATTTTGGCACCTCTAGTATTGCCAAGTTCATGCATTACAACTTTGCAACTTCCCAACTTTTAGAAAATTTTGAATACGTCACCCTTGAAAACATGAAAGGCTCAACCTTAATTTTTCTTATCTTGCAAGTTAATTATGTTTTTATGCTTCAACCATATTGTTTTATCTAACTTTCTGATTAAGACTTTCCATGTGGTGTTTCAGGATAAAACCTATTTGTTGGGCATGGAATCCCCCCACAGCATGTTTTGGGGCTCAAAGCCCAAGTTTTGGTCAAATGTATTACAAGACTCCATGAATTTTGGGCATGGAGCACTAAGTATAGGTTAAGTCATAAGGCTATCCTCCCTAAGTATTGTTATGTAATGTAATGTCATGTCAGCCTACGCACGGTTCGTGTTGGGTAGCAGGTCCCCCAATAGTAGGTTTTTAGAGGTTAAAGCCAAGTTTTGGGTCAATGTAATGTAATACCCCACAAAATGTGGGTGCAGAGCACAAGACTCTAGGGTAGTTTTCCCTAAAATATTGTAATTTAATATAGAATGTGTTGGCCTACCCATGGTCAGTGGACCATGGGAATGTATAAATAGAGTGAGGCTCTAAGTGTAGAAGTTAGTTTTTAGATGTGATCTGAAGTAATATGGGTTTTTGAATACAATATTTGCTCTGAGTCTATAAGTCCGAGTATTGGGTTGTAGTAGTAGAAAGAGGCTCTGTTGCTATGTACGCAAAGGCCTGATAGAGTCTGCAGCTGTGTGCACAGACCCCTACAGCTGTGTGTGTAGGATAGGAAGTGGATTGTAACTAGAAAAATCATTAATAAAGATAAGTTGGTTTCAGGAACATTGCGTATCTATTTCTATATTTCTGTTTATGCATCTGTTTACAGTCTATGATTGTGCGCATGTCTGTTTATGTTGAATGATAAAATCAAAGTATTGGGCCCTCTTAATTTGGTTCAAGATCTATAATAATAATAATAAGCACAGAAAATGGTAAAGAATATTTGCCCTCTCCATTTAAGCCACATGCGCAAAGGTACTTGCACTAGACAAACAACTATAAAGAAGTAGCGCAATGCGTAGAGTGGGATCATGAGCCTTCCAAGACCCATCAAGACATCCCAAAGGTGTGGAAACCTAGTTCCAGCACCCTCCCATACTATCTCGGGTGAGATCTCAGTCCGCGCTCCACAAACTGTTGCCGAAAGGGCTGGTAGTTTCGGGATTTGTTTGGCTAACTCACTTCTGAACCTAGGTCAGGCTCCAACAAGAGAACAAATGGTTTTGTTGTTGGGACCAGGATCTGCCCAAGGGATGTTTAATGTCGGAACACTAGAACCCTACGAAGAAGGAAATTGAAGAGTGATTAGATCAAAAGCTTCACGAGTTTGTGGTACAAGAAAACAAAAATCCGTAGATCTCCGAGAAGAGGTGGCTGGATCACTACATATATATGGAAATCCACGAGATCTTCTTCGTGTCCTTCTCTTCTAAACTATTTGATTGGATCGCGAGGTTAGCCAATAGCCAGGGAAGGTACAAGCTTGATCAACCGACAGTGTGGACTCCAGAGTTAGTGTGCAAACTAGAGGCATCAGAAGATATGATCACGCAGGCTGTGGACCATTGACTCGAATGGATAATAGGAGGGTTTATCACTGAGTTCATGATAGACAAAACTAGGAGCTATAGCAAAGCAGAACGACATTTTCTCAAGAGACCACGAGGTAGGTACATCAAATTCTTGAATATCTAGATTAAGATGTTTTTATGTGAAAAACGGGTTATCCAAATACATTAATGAGTGGAACAACGCAGAGTGGAAAGATCTACAAAGGGATCGAAGGGTGGGGGAACAGTCCTTTAATTTCACCTTTGCGAGAGAGCGAGGAAGATCACACTTGGGTTTCTCCAAGAAGTTTAGTTAGTTTGATAAGGAAACGCATTCCACATTTATCACCTCCACTTACACCATCACCCACTTCACCTCCATCTTCAACCACCCCACCACCACCCAACCTGCAATTCAGCATTGCGAGCGTGATCAAGCTATCCATATTCAGAGGAGTAGGTAATGAGGATCTGGATCAGTTCTAGTTCATGGTAAGAATAGTGTGGGAAGCATAAGGAGTCATAGATGAAAACATTAAGAAGGCCACATTGGTAAGCGCATTGTAGGATTACGCATTGAACTGGTATATCAAGCACTTGAATGATCACCCAAATGCAGGAATAGTGAATATCCAGAGTGCGCTGAACAGAGAGTTTGGCCTGCTAAAATCAGAGACATAGACAATCATCATATTTAAATAGATCACGATGCTTCCAAGTGAAACCCCCTAGGAACCAGATCAGAGGCTGAAAAGTACGATCTGTGAGGCTAATATGACGTTGATGGATGCACAACACCACGTGTGGTTTGTGGCGTCTTTAACACCACACCCGAGGACGGTGTTGTCATAGCAAAAGCTTTCGACTCAAGCATAAGCATTGGAAATGGCGATGAGGTTGCATGAAACCCGTTACAAGATCCTGGGTTGGAAGTCCAACAGATCCACGTGCAACTACAAAACTTATGCTTGGAGATGCAGAGTTTAAAGCAAGATAGGGTACCCCGGCGAGAAGTGTGGTGCATAAAATGTAAAGGCCGGGGCCACAGTAAGGATCATTGCCCAGTATTCGCAAACTATTTGACAGGAGGGGGGCCAATGCCATTGAGACCAGAGGCACAAGTAAGGCCAAGTGTGGCACCCGCACTCTAGTGTGCGATCCGTCAAGTGGGAGGAAAGAACATGATAGAAAACTGTCATTTGTTGCAAAAGTATACATAGACTCCTCAGCAGTTTTTTTGCAATTTTTGTAGATTGTTGGGCCATGATGAGCATACTTGTCATAGCTACGAGCTAATCATGGAGCGGACCCCAACATATAGAAAGCAAATAGAAAACCCAGCCATGGGGATGGCATGTGCTATATTTCAAGGGTGAGGGTGAGGATGAGGAGGAATGGGGCCAGGAAGGGGTTGCAGACAATTAATCTATTATAATTATGGAGTATCAGGGCACTATGCTCATGATTGTACCAACCCAATGAGAATATGTTGTTCATACTGTGAATAGTTTGATTAGGAAATGGTATTGTCCTACGCTGATCGCACAGATGTGTGAGAAAGGGGTACTATAGCCTACTTCGACCCAGAACATCCAAATGATGAGGTCTAAACCTCGTGAAGAGGACCCGAACGTGAACATGATGCTCAGAAGCAGTGTGACTATAGGGGAAGATAAGGGGAAGTAACTCGAAGAAGATAAATGGGTTCGCAAGGCTCCTACAAAGGAACTTGAGTTTGACTTGGAAGGCACAAGGGAAATGTTTATGGAAGCTAAGAAGATCTTAATGAAGGCCTCTACTTCAGGTAGTAAGGATCAACTAGAGCTAGGAATGGATCCTTCTATGCTTACTACCTTTTTAGAGACATGCATGAAGCCACTGCACGACAATAAGGCAATTAAGGGACTACAAGAACTGATTACTAGATGCGCATGGTTGGGTGAACCGTGCGTATTCTGGAAATTGGGAAAGCATGCATTGCGCACCAGAAGGGAAATGGGATTAATGACACAGATTGGTGAATATGAAATGGATTAGGTAATCCTGGACCTAGGTTCGGATGTGAATGTGTTACCAAAATATACATGGGAATGTATGAGTAGGCCCACGTTACAATGGTCCCCTATTTAATTATGGATGGAAAATCAACAAAAGATCTTGGCCATGCGGAGATTACAAGGAGTAACAGTGGATATTGAAGGCGTAAACACACAAACAGACTTTGAGGTAATAGAGATTGTGGATGATAGCAACCCCTACCCTGTGTTGCTAGGAATAGACTGGGCCACTGATATGAATGGATTCATCAACCTGAAGAAGTGGAAGATGATATTCAAGAAAACATCCCTACGTGTAGTCATTCCACTAGATCCAGCCGAAGGAGCGTGCTACACTGAACCCGTGCACGATGATGGAAGTGATGGCGAGCTAGATTGTATCTACAAGATAACTACATGGGATCAAGATTGGGTGAATCCAACTATAGATGGAAGAATCTCGTGGGAGCGCGTAGGTTCCTGCACTTCAAATTTAGATGAAGAACATGAACACTGGCACAATTTCTTGAATGAAGTAACAACGTTGAATTGCAACATGATGACTAGATCATTGCATTACATAACAAACCAAGCATGAGATCTACCGACATATGATGGATTGATAGTGGTGGATGAATTCTTGAGCAAGCTTGAGAGCGCAGTACCAGAGAAACAATAACTTGATGCATTGAAGTGGGCGATGTGTGTGACACCTGCATGTTGGTGGGGAACACGTCAAGGAACTTTTGAAAACTGGCATGGCTGCAGGAGGATGATGTGGCTATGGTTTAGGGAACCAAAACTACAAATAGCAGATAAATACGATGGATACGATGACCCATGCACACACCATGCAAAATGGACCAAGGCCTATGGAGAAGAACCTCAGCTTGAATGGGTACACTTATTCTACCATATTGTGGATGTCATACTGAGGAACTAGTATACCAAGAGAGAACTTCAACATGCTACAGGTGAATGGGATGTCTTGTGTGAGGGATTCTTGTTAACATTCACCTTTGAAGACCCATGGTCAGACACTGTTGACGACATGCTACAAGCCATGAAAGCCGTCATCTTCAAAGTACCACAGGAACCACGCAAAGTAGTTCAACCAGTATGGTCAACCCAAATAATCCATGATCCGAATCAGATCCATAAATGACTGTCAAATAACCTTTACTATATCAAGATGAAACAAATCTTTAAAGAATCCAAAACAACATCAAAGACACCCTAAACTAGTGGCAATGATGACTAGCGTGGAACAACGAGGACCTCGGTCAAAGCACGCTGACCGAGGCCCATGGAGACTGCGTGGGAGGTCAAAGTAGCCCGTAGGAGCCCTGGATCAGGAAAAGGAGGTGATTTGCGATGCACAATTAGTGCCTAGGTGCATCGTTGGGAAAACAGAGCCAAAATGGAAAAGCCCGAGCACCCGGTCGCATGGGGGAACTAGAGGACTGTGGGTGGAAAAAGGTAAAAGCGGTAAAGTACAAAGGCAGGACCCGTGCCCTAGAAACCGACGGTTTTGATCGGGGTACCCTTGAATGGTAAGAGGTTTTGGATAGGAGTGGAGCGATCCCATACATGGATCGACGTGTGGCAGCAGAGGAGATAGAAAACTATCGTTGATCACATGCTATCGGTTGAGCAAGTCAACCACGCTTGACATGCGTATGACGTCGGATCTTGATGAGCCTGGATCGAACAGTTGAGTTTGTGCCTGATATAAAGAAATGGAATTGATAGGGAATTAATCCGCGCTCTAAAGGGATTTGGAATCCATTTTACTACCACGGTGGATAAATAATGCATCCACAACGTAACTAAAGAAACGAACCAACGAAGCATGCTGGCACCAGTTAGATGGGGACACGTGGCCACTCCCTGGGTGTTCATGCTGACGTCGAACAAGGAACTCCAAGCGTAGCTGCAGAAGGTGAATCGATGCAGGTGAGAGAGGAACTGAACAGGCATAGGGATTGAATGGCTAAAGCCATGAACAGAGACAGTCGAATGGGGGGGAGAGTTGATTGGAAACCCGCATTGAGAGGAGTCCAAGTGACCAAGAGAGACAGAGAACCGTAAAGCCAAGTATAGGGGACAGAGGGCCGAGATGACCATAGGTGGCGTCGAGCACCAGAGAGCTTGAAGATTCAAGCCTTCCCATAGAGGAAGCTGTCTGGACTAAGCATCACATTTGGCTCTTTCCGTTGTAGACCAAGGGTCGCAGAGCTAGTAGGAACAGAAGAGAGTTTGTGTACTCCGAGTGGCTTGGGGAATCCAAGAACCACCTTGCCAAGCAAAATCTGCTTCAAGAGAACTCATATTGAGTCCCTGTATTGTAATCTCTCTGCTGAAAGACATAATAAAACAAGGCCACCACTAAAGCTGGACCGGAGACGTAGCCCTGGAGAATAGGGTGAACTCCTTATTAAAAAGTTAAAACTGTTTGTGTCTTTGTGTTGCTTACTGTATTTCTCTGCTATCTTTTTATTGATTTTATGTGTATTAGCAATCTGATCGATCTGTTGTTTCAATAACACAGAACACACACACTAGCACATGAGTCTATAATACCTTTACTTTAATAAATCTTCAACTGAGGTCACTCATAGGGTGATTATGAGATCAAGTGGTATCAGAGCTCTAGGCTATAAGGTTAGACAAGCTTGTGTTGGTTTAGCTGTGAATGCTCACTAGATCAAAGCTCAAATTAGGAGAAGGAGAGTTGGTGGAAACTAATTATGAAATTGGGAGAGTCTATTCTTGGAAGATAATTTCAGAGGAAGGTTCTATAGGACCAGACCCTCAATTCATAGAAATTTTCCGAGCTATAAAGTCTATGGTAGAAGAAATGTATAGGGACTTTAGAAAGCATAAGGATGAAGATTCATCAGGCTGTAAACAAGATAAAGAAGAAGATGAATCTCATTCCCATGACCACTCAAGAGGAAAGGGGAAAGAAGAAAGCTTTCCTACACCTCCTAATAGTCTTGTGCATAATAAGAAAGCATCTTTGATTAAACTAGATGTTAAATTTGATTTGCCTATATATGATGGAGAGCTAAATGCTGAAAAGTTGGACAATTGGATTAGACAAATTGATGTGTATTGCAGAGTATAGAACATAGACTTGGACAAGAGTAAGATTCAGCTGGCAAGCCTACATCTAGGAGGCACTGCCTTGGTTTGGTGGGAAGGCAGAACCCAAACTGATATGAAGAAGCATGGTAAGACCATCTCTGTCTGGACTGAATTTGTTGCTACCATCAAAAAGCAGTTCTATCCATTGGCCTACATGCAACAAACCATGATGAGTTGGCCAACTCTTCAGCAGTTGAAAGGGCAAAGTGTGCAAGGGTATACTCAAGAATTTAGAAAGAGGGCATTGACGTTGGAGATCTCATTAGACTCACTAGAAACTCTTTTGAAGTACATTGGTGGTCTACACAGCTACATGAGGCATACCATCCTCATGTTTAATCTCACTAGTATAGATGAGGTATCTGTACAAGCTACTCATCTAGAAGCTAGAGGAAAGAATGGAAATCCAGAAGTTGGGGGACCATCCCAACCCATTGTAAGTAAGAGCAAGGAGAAAAGAAAGTAGAAGTGGAAAGCAAGGAAGGCTAACACTACACAAAAAGGCAAAGCTTCATGCACTCACTGTAAAAAGGAGGGGCATGATGACGAGCATGGTTGGATTCTGCATCCAGAGATGAGACCTAAGAAGTTCAAGGGCAAGAAGAAGAAGACTGCTACAGCTATTCTGAAAGATTTGGGGTCAAACTCGGGAGATGAAACAATCATTGCAGCCACAGGCATAAAAGGTAAGAATTCTGAAGCATCTACTAGTAATTCTGCTCAATTTGTTATTGATGAGGAACATGAGAGAAAAAGGCATGAGCTTTTCCATAGTCAAGTTGTTTCCAAAAATCAAAAGATTCATACTTTGTTTGATAGTGGCTCACAAGTAAATCTAATTTTTGAAGCAATTATAAAAAAATTGGGATTAGCAACTACACCTCACAAGAAACCATACCCATTAGGTTGGTTGAATGATAAAGCACAACTACAAGTGACTAGATAGTGCAAACTCAAGTTTTCTTTTGGGTCAGCATTTGTAGATGAGTTTGAGTTAGATGTAATTCCTTTGGATATATGTGGAATTGTTTTAGGAAGTCCTTACTTGTTTGATAGAAAGGCTATTTTCTATAGAGCTGAGAACAAGTATCTACTTGTTAAAGATGGAATCGAATACTTTGTAAGAGCTCATAAGCTCAAGAATAATTATACTCTCATAAACTCAGGACAGATGAAAAGAATGATAAATTCATGCAAACAGCTCTTACTGATGGTTGTAAAGGAACAGACACCTGATAAACCCAATGTATTTGAGGGTTGTAATGCTGATCAGCAAGCTGATATAGAAAAAGATTGTTTTAGATTATGATATCTTATTTCAAGAACCTAAAGGTCTACCACCCCAAAAGGGAATAGTACATGATATTATTTTGCAGCAAGATGTTCCTTTGCCTAACATTGGGATGTACATGTTGTATGCTTTAGAGAATGCTGAAATCAAGAAGCAGGTGCAAGAGTTGCTTGAGAAAGGGTTCATCAGGCCTAGCACATCACCATGTGGGTCACTAATCATTTTTGTGAGAAAGAAAGATGGCTCGTGGAGAATGTACATTGACTACTGAGCACTGAATAAGATAACAATAAAAAATCGTTATCCCCTTCCTCACATAAATGATGTTTTAGATCAATTGAAGGAAGTTGTTTATTTCACCACACTAGATTTGCATAGTGGATACCATCAGGTTAGAGTTGCAAAGAAAGATGCATGGAAGACTGCTTTCAAAACAAAGCAGGGATTGTATGAATGGCTGGTTATGCCTTTTGGCCTAACTAATGCTCCTGCTACTTTCATGAGATTAATGAATGATGT
>APFE030200855.1:140089-172714 GCA_000404065.3 Pinus taeda | reverse complement strand
CTTCATCTCCCTCCCTTTCCTCCTATCTCTCTCTCTCACTCTCCCTCCTCACTCTCCCTCCTTCTCCCTCTCCCTCTCTCCCTCTCACCCTCTCCTTATCCTTCTCCCTCTCACTCTCTGTCCCTGTCTTCCTCCCTCACTCTCTCCCTCTCCCCATTGCACTATCCCCCTCTCCCCCACTCTCGCTCCATATTCCCCTCTCCCTCTCCCCATCTCTCCCCCCACCTATCTCTCTCTCTTTCACTCTCCATACCACTCTACCCCACTCCCTCTCCCTATCCTACTCTCTCCCCCACATATATATATCTATCTCTTTCTCCCCCACTCCATCTTCCTATCCTCCTCTCTCCCAAACCTATCTCTCTCTCTCTCTCTCTCTCTCTCTCCCTCTCTCTCTCTCCCCCCCCTCTCTCTCTCTCACACCTCTCACCTAATTTGAAGATGTTTGGCTCTCTCTCTCTCTCTCTCTCTCTCTCTCTCTTCATCTGACTTAGTGCACCTAATTTGAAGATGTTTGGCTAGAGGATTTTCCTAAGGGTTATTGATTTAGGGTTTTCCTATAGTTTTCCCTATGGTCTAAATCCTCTGTTAAGGTTCACTCTAGTGGTTGATTTAGAATTTTTTTACTAGTAGCAATCACTTATGAGTTGCTAAACCTTTTTTTTAGGTCATCCGTTATTTCCATGTTTTATCTAACATTGTTTTATTGCTAGTAATTTTATGGAGTTAAGTTAGTAGCTAAAGGGAACTAATATAAACCCATATTCATAATATACTAGTGTTGCCTTTTGAGATGCCCCTAGTGGTAATTTCTTAAAACTGGAATGGTTATAATTTATATATAACGTTGTTTCAGTCGCACAATACAACATAATAATGCAAACAAAAAAGGGCTTTCCATAAAGCCATTCTTTCAAAAAGTTTCCAAAAATTTAAATTGTTTCTTATATATTGGGCCATTGTAACTTCCATAAAGATATGACAGAGAGTTTTGCTAGTATAGATCCTAAGAAACTGGCTTATTATCATATATACCTTACAAAACATAAATAAACCTAAATTCAGGAAAAAAAATCTTGTTATTGGCTTCTTTCTTTCAATATGTTAATAATTGAAACTCTTGGTGAGCTTGATGAACGATTTTTTCATCTTTTGCAATAACTGGAGTAAACTAGCTGATATCCTCGAGTGAACCCAAATACTGAGAACTAATGAGACCTAGGACCAATTGGTAAAGCATACCATACCTAGCTTCATGCTTCTCATTTTTTTTCCAATTTTTCACAACCTCTTGTAATTCTTCATGTTTGGAATTTTGAGCTTAAAATTCATTGGAAATTTTATTATTCATATTTGAAATAGATACCTAATTGCCAATGAGGACATGTTAATTTTGCATCAAAGCATGATTTGAATCTGATGTCTCAATTGAAAATCACTGACTTTAGTTACTTTGTCAAGCCATCCTCCAAACCCCCCAAAATTTTCATGAAATGAGCTTGAATAGGCACAACTCTAGACCTGAAATGATCCTCTATTGTAGAATGGTAGATCCTAGATTTGGCAACAAGTCTACCAAAATATAGGCATAGAAAAAATCTTAGTGACCCAAAAAAATAGAAACTGAAGGGACGGGTTTAGCTCTAGGAAGCCACTACTGTCCTTGAACCTAGCACATTCTAAAACAAAACAGACTAGAATAATTGCACTCGGAATATCCTGAAACATTTTATGCATTTAAGGTCCTATAATGCCATTGCAAGTGATATGTGAGAGAGTACTCAAGGATTGTGGTTTATTAATACCCACCTTGTCTCTACTTGTGTCCTTCATTGCAATTTAACATTTTCTATTGAGTTATAGCTAATATCAATTATTCTATGGGATATGGGATGAAGATATTATCCCCCCTTTTGTCTTTTTTTTCCTCATCTAGAAGAGCTAAATGATTACCCAATTGGCCCACTTTGTTATTTTGTGCCCATAACACATGAAAAGAATCTATTGACTAAAACCTCCATGATTTCTTTTGATTTATGAGCATGATCTTGCTAAGTTGTAGTCCTTGGGGTTGTAAGGTATCGCATATCCCCGATAATGATTGTTGAGCTTTATATAACCAAAATGTTATTAATCCTTCTTGAATCTCAAGTCTGAAGGCCTTGACAAAGTGACAATGTCTCAGCGTGATTATTAGTAGCTTCCATATTCCCCACTCAAATTTAGTTTCATGATTTCCTTTCTGATCGAAGATGATCCCCTCCCACCCTTTCCACCCATGTTTTTTACCATTCTATCCAAATAGGGCATTGATATTAAGAGCTTTATTTTTCTGACTCAAAGGGACTAGTTTTGGAAACTTATTTCAGGCTATTTAAACCTATTTTATGCATCTACTTGCACTATATTGGAGTGCCTTTCATTAGTGTTGACTGTTGTTCTATTTCAGGCAATTTTCCACTAGAAAACCTATGAATTTTGACTAGTGGAATCACTATTTTGTGATTGTGGAACCATAGCTTTAGACCATTTTTGTCCCTTATTTTTGCAATAATTGTATGAAGCTTTTAGGTGGTGGCATTACAGATTTTTTCTAACCAAGGAATTGGGGCTTCTAATCAACTTAATTTGTCACCGATCTAAAGATTGTTTGATAGTGGCATTGCCCTTATGGCTCGGAACTAGGGTTTTTGGATCATCTATCTTGTAGGGTTTAAAACCTTTCTTTTGATAAGTTTTTCCTTGGGTATTTTAAAAAATATTTTGAAGACTTTATGAAGGCTTCCTCTATGATGATCTTGGAAGACTTTATGAAGGGTTCCTCTCCACTATTCTTCGAATTTGGACCTGATAGAATATTTTTACAATACAAATATGATGGTGCATTTTTCATATTGTGCCTCACATGTTCTATGTTGTGATGATATCACTATTGACCCCACCATATTTGTATTTTTTATGTTATAGGAGTTGGTGGTTTTATAATGGATGCATTGCTTTATTGTGATGGGAGGCATGATTCTTGACTATTGGTTCATTTTGACATATGTGATCCTATGACCACGTATTCTTGAGGGGGAACTACACGCTTCCTCCTATATAGGTATAGAGGATCTATCCCCACCAGTTTTTGATAGATGGTTCTTCCATGAAGAGGTCTCATCCTATTACAATGGATTGTGTTTTTCCATATTATGACTCTAGCTCCTTTTGGTTGATAGCTATATTTTCAGGGAAAACTTGATCCACTCTTTTTACTTTTAGTTGATGAACATGTTTTAGTATATATTTATTCTTTACCTCTACTCATGGAAACCTTTGTTAGGTTTTGAAATATTTGTGCAGGAAATAAGGTGTTTTGGGGGGGTTTATATGTGAGTTCTTTATTACGTTGTCCATGGCCCATACTTAGCATCAAGGGGGGGGGTAATTTTTATGTAATTATCTATCTTTGAGGCCTCATTTTTAGATTAGGGGAATTTTGTGCATAAGACCAACTTGATTTTGAGATAGGTATCCATATTCCTAGTCACTTTTGTGTCTTGACCATGACCAACCTATATTAAACTAGGTATTCTAATCTAATAATCACCCTATGAGTGACCTCAGTTAAAGATTTATTAAATGAAGGTTTTACAGACTCATATGTTGGTGTGTGTGTCTATGTTATTTAAACAATAGATCGATCAGATTACAAATACACAGACACTTAAAATGGAAAATAACAGAGAAATATAGTAAGCAAATACAAGAACACAAGAAATTAATAAGGAGTTCACCCTATCCTCCAGGGCTACATCTCTGGTCCAGCTCTCAGTGGTGGCCTTCTTTTTTATTGTGTCTTGAAGCAGAGAATTACAATGCAGGAGCTCAATATGAGTCTCCTGAAACAGATTGGCTTGGCAGGATGGTTCTTGGATTCCCCAAGCCACTAGAGTACACAAACTCCTTTCCTTACCAGCTCTTCGACCTCTCCAGTCTGACAAATCCTCTCAGGGATGGCTTGAATCTCTCAAGCTCTCTGGTGCTCGACGTTGCCTTTGGTCAGCTCAGCCCTCTGTCCTCTTTCTGCTTTTTGCATTACTAGTTCTTCTCTTCTCTACCTTTTGTCTTCGGTGTTTCGTCTTTTGGCTCCCGACTCCTCTGTCCTTTATCCTCTTTCTGGTCTATACATGGCTTTAAAGCCATTCGAGCTCATGGCGGTTTGGTTCCTCTTCCACCTTCGTCAGATCACCTGCTTACAGCTGTGCTTGGAGTTCCCTGTTCTCGGTGTCATCATTAGACTCTTAGGGAGTGGCCGCTTGTCCTCCTGCAACTACGCCAGCCTACTTTATCGGTTCAATTCTTTGGTTACGTCGTGGAATGAGTCTTTTGCCACCTTGGCGATTAAAACAGACGTCAAATTCTTCTAAATCATGGCTTATTCCCTTGTCAATTCTGTCTTCTCCATCGAGTGTGACCTGAACTGTTAGATCTAGAGCCCCTAGATCTGATGCCATTCGCTCGTCCCGCACGGTTGACTAGCTCGACCATTAACGCTCGATGAGCGGCGGTTTTCTCTCTCCTCTGCTTACCATGCATCAGGCGCTAAGTGGAATCTCTCCGTCTTCACCAAAACTGCTTACCACCCATGGACGCTCCTGATCAATACCGCTGGTTTTGGAGTGGGTCCTGCCTTTAGCGCTTATCCTTTTGTCCCACAGTTTTCCCAGCTCCCACGTGACCGAGTGCTTGGGGCTTCTCCATTTTGAGGTTTTTCACCCAGCGATGCGCGATTACATCAAAAACTCCCTCTGTTTCTTGATCCAGGCCTCCTAGGGGCTAATTTCGCCTCCCACACAGTCTCCATGGCCCTTGGTCAATGTGCTTTGACAGAGGTCCTTGTCGTTCCATGCTAGCTGCCACTACCACTAGTTTAGAGGTGTTTTTGATCACTGTTTTAAATTTTTTGAAGTCTGTCCCGACCTGGTACAACCATGGTTCTTCTGATTAGTCTTTATGGATCCAATTCAGATCACAACATTCCCACTGAAAATCTTTTGGACCACCAAAAGTTGGTTTTCTTTCAAGCATCGACTAAGTGAGGGTACTGCTATCTCACTTTCCCAATCTCAATCCACTTTGCACTGCTCGGCTTCGAACCTTTGAGTCCAATTTGGAGGTACTCAACATCTCCTCTGCATGTCATCCTCACTATCCTCTCCAAGACTGTGTCTTCCTACAATTCATTCAGATATTCAAGTAGCATGTCATCAACAAAAGGCAATTGACTTTGCTCTTCAGGATCCTCAATTAGAGAAGGTTCAAACAATCTCAAGAAATATGCATTTATGACTGAGTAGATGTGAATGTAAGCTGGTAGATCAAGGCAAAAAGCATTTTCACCAATCTTCTCAAGTATCCTAAAAGGTCCATACTTTATAGGCTTTAGCTTTTTACCTTCACCTTGCATCCTGTCCTTGCTGATATACAGCCAGACCTGGTCTCCAAATTGAAAACTATGCTCCATTAGATGCTTGTCATGCCTAGCCTTGTATTTGGCTTGGCTCTTTTCTAGATGTTCCTGTACTGCCTGGTGGATCTTCTAGATTTGTTCAATGAACCTGGTTGCCTTGTCCACATCACTGTGTCCATCAACTATGGTATCTTTACCAAAGACAAAATCCAAAGGAGACCTTGGTGTGAAACCAAAACAAGTCTCAAAACGAGATATCTGTGTAGAAGAGTGTTTTGCTCTGTTGTAAGCATGTTGCACATAACACAAATTTTCATCCCAAAGCTTAGGATGTTTGCTGCAATATCCTCTGAGTAACTGGATCACTATCCTATTAACTACTTCTGTCTGGCCATCGGTTTGTGGATGAAAAGTTGTGCTTTTCTTCAATTGGGTGTCCATCAGCTCCAACAGACTTGACCAAAACTTCCCCACAAATTAAGTGTCTTGATCAGATACAATAGAAGTGGGTAACCCAAAATGAAACTGTACATGTTCAAAGAATAGTTTTGCAGTTTTTTTAGTTGTAATCTATTTATTACAAGGTATCAAAATACGCATTTTGTTGAACCTGTCCACAACCACATAAAGATAATCATGACATTTTCTAGACTTAGGCAGTCCCCAACAAAATCCATGGAAACACTTTCCCAAGGGTGAGAAGGAATTGGTAATGGCGTGTACATGCCTAGTTTTCTATTGCTGGGCTTGCTTTTAGCATACATAGTACACCCTCTTACATACCTAGAAACTGTCTCATTCATTTTTGGCCAATAACAAAATCTTTGCAATTGTACAACTGTTATACTTACCCCAAAGTGACCTGATATCAAAAAAGTGTGTGCTTCTCTAATTATCTTTACTCTCTCAGTTTGTGGAATGCAGAGTTTCCCACAATGATATAAGAGTCGGTCCTTCATATGATAATCCAATTCTTCTACCTTTTTGCCTTGACTCATAGTTGCATATGCATCTTTAAAATCTATATCTTGAGCATATTGTTCTATGTAGCTTTCATGTAGTATAGAATTATGCTTAAGTATAATAGATGCATTTATAATGGGTCTAGATAACATGTCTACAACTTTGTTATGTATGCCCTTTTTATATCTGATGACTAAATGAAACTGTTGTAGAAAACACATCCACCTTAATGTCTTGATTGCTGCAACTTAGTCTGGGAATGTAGATATTGAAGTGGTTGATGATCAGTATGTAGTACTGTCTCTTTGCCCATTAAATAATGTTTCCACTTTCTCGCACTCTGAATTAATGCATACAATTCTTTATCATATGTCGGATGGTTAACTACTGTAGGATTAAAAGTCTCAGAATGATAACATGTGGGTTTACCGTGCTATGTCAACACTGCTCCCATGGCATAGTCAATGGCATCTATTTGGATCTCAAATGGTCTTTGTAGATCAGGCAGTGCTAGTACAGGTGTTGTACTAATCTTTTCTTTCAAGGTGTCAAAGGCTTTCTGATGTTTGCCTCCCCACTGAAACACCTTGTTCAATCGTGTCAAAGCATGTAAGGGAGCTACAATTGAGGAAAAATTAGAGATGCACTTCCTCCAATATTGTGCTGCTCCTAAGAAGCTTCTTACTTCTGTAGTAGACTTGGGTTTAAGCCAGTTAACAATGACTGCCACTTTAGAGGGATCTATTTTCAATTCACCACTCCCTACTATATGACCCAAATAATTTAGAGAGGTTTTGCCAAATTCACATTTGGAGAGTTTAACATAAAGTTTTTCTCTTTTCAAAACATCTAATGCCTGCTTAACATGCTTTAAGTCTTCCTCCCACGTTTTACTAAAAACTAGAATGTCATCCAGATACACAATAACAAAATCATCAAGAAAAGGCCTGAGTACATCAGTCATTAATCTCATGAAAGTAGTAGGGGCATTGGTCAAGCCAAAAGGCATAACCAGCCACTCATAAAATCCTTTCTTTGTTTTGAAAGCAGTCTTCCATGCATCTTGCTCTGCAACTCTGACTTGATGGTATCCACTGTGCAAATCCAGCTTGGTGAAATAAATAGCTTCCTTCAATTGATCTAAAAGATAATCTATGCGAGGAAGGGGATAATGATTTTTTATTGTTATCTTATTCAGTGCTCGGTAGTCAATGCACATTCTCCACAAGCCATCTTTCTTTCTCACCAAAACGATTGGTGACCCACATGGTGATGTGCTAGGCCTGATGAACCCCTTCTCGATCAATTCCTACACTTGCTTCTTGATTTCAGCATTCTCTAAAGCAAACAACCTATACATTCCAATGTTAGGAAATGGAACATCTTGCTACAAAATAATATCATGTACTATTTCCTTTTTGGGTGGCAGACCTTTAGGTCCCTGAAACAGGACATCATACTCTGAAACAATCGTTTCTATATCAGCTTGCTGCTTAGCATTACAACCCTCAAATATATAGGTTTGATCAGGTTTCTTTTCTTTTACAACCATTAGTAAGAATTGTTTGCATGAATTTATCATTCTTTTCATCTGCCCTGAATTTATGGGAGTATAATTATTCTTGAGATTATGAGCTCTTACAAAATATTCGATTCCATTTTTAACAAGTAGATAGTTGTTCTCAACTCTATAGAAAATAGATTTTCTGTCATACAAGTAAGGACTCCCTAAAACAATTCCAGATATATCCAAAGGAATTATGTCTAACTCAACCTCATCTACAAATGCTGACCCAAAAGAAAACTTGAGTTTGCATTGTCTAGTCACTTGTAGTTGCGCTTTATGATTCAACCATCCTAATGGGTATGGTTTCTTGTGAGGTGTAGTTGCTAATCCTAACTTCTTTACAATTGCTTCAGAAATCAAATTTACTTGTGAGCCACTATCAAAAAAAGTATCAATCTTTTGATGTTTGGAAACAACTCGAATATGGAAAATCTCATGTCTTCTTCTCTCAAGTTATTCATCAATAATAGATTGAGCAGAATTACTAGTAGATGCTTCAGAATTCTTACCTTTTATACCTGTGGTTGCAATGATTGTTTCATCTCCTGAGTCTGACCCCAAGTCTTTCTGAATAGTTGTAGAAGTCTTCTTCTTCTTGCCCTCGGACTTCTTAGGTCTCAGCTCTGGATGCAGAATCCAACAATGCTCATCATCATGCCCATCCTTTTTATAGTGAGTACATGAAGCTTTGCCTTTCTGTGCAGTGTTAGCCTTCCTTACTTTCCACTTCTACTTTCTTTTCTCCTTGCTCTTGCTTGCAGTGGGTTGGGATGGTCCCCCAACTTTTGGATTTCCATTCTTTTCTCTAGCTTCTAGATGAGTAGCTTGTACAGATGCCTCATCTATACTAGTGGGATTAAACATGAGGATGGTTTGCCTCATGTAGTTGTGAAGACCACCAATGTACTTCAAAAGAGTCTTTGGTGAGTCTAATGAGATCCCTAGAATCAATGCTCTCTTTCTAAATTCTTGAGTGTACCCTTGCACACTTTGCCCTTTCAACTGCCGAAGAGTTTGCTAACTCATCATGGCTTGTTGCATGTAGGCCAATGGATAGAACTGCTTCTTGATTGCAGAAACAAAGTCACTCCAGACAGAGATAGTCTTACCATGCCTTTTCATGTCAGCTTGGGTTCTGCCTTCCCACCAAACCAAGGCAGTTCCTCCTAGGCATAGGCTTGCCAACTGAAGTTTGCTCTTGTTTGAGTTGATGTTTTGCACTCTGCAATACACATCAATTTGTCTAATCCAATTGTCCAATTTTTCAGCATTTAGCTCTCCATCATATATAGGCAAGTCAAGTTTAACATCTAGCTTGATCAAAGATACTTTCTTATTATGCACAGGGCTATTAGGAGGTGTGAGAAAACTTTCCTCTTTCCCTTTTCCTTTTGAGTGGTCATGGGAATGAGACTCATCTTCTTCTTTGTCTTGTTTAAAACCTGATGAATCTTCATCCTTATGCTTTCTAAAGTCCCTATACATTTCTTCTACCATATACTTTATAGCTAGGAAACTCTCTATGAATTGAGGGCCTGGCCCCACAGAACTTTCCTCTGACATTGTCTTCTGAGGACAGACTTTCCCAATTTTAGGATTATTTTCAACCAACTCTCCTTCTCCTAATTTGAGCTTTGATCTAGTGAGCATTCAATAGCTAAACCAAAACAAGCTTGTCTAACCTTACAGCCTAGATCTCTGATACCACTTGATCTGATAATCACCCTGAGTGACCTTAGTTAAAGATTTATTAAATGAAGGTATTACAAACTCATATATTGGTGTGCGTGTCTATGTTATTTAAGCAACAGATCGATCAGATTGAAAATACAAACACACTTAAAATGGAAAACAACAGAGAAATATAGTAAGAAAATACAAGAACACAAAAAATTAATAAGGAGTTCACCCTATCCTCTAGGGCTACATCTTTGGTCCAGCTCTCAGTGGTGGCCTTATTTTTTATTGCATCTTGAAGTAGAGAATTATAATGCAGGAACTCAATATGAGTCTCCTAAAACAGATTGGCTTGGTAGGATGGTTCTTGGATTCCGCAAGCCACTAGAGTACACAAACTCCTTTCCTTACCAGCTCTTTGACCTCTCTGGTCTGACATATCCTCTCAGGGATGGCTTGAATCTCTTAAGCTCTTTGGTGCTTGACGCTACCTTTGGTCAACTCAACCCTCTATCCTCTTTCTACATTTTGCCTTACTGGTTCTTCTCTTCTCTATCTTTTGTCTTTGGTGTTCCATCTTTCGGCTCCCAACTCCTCTATCCTCTGTCCTCTTTCTGGTCTGTACATGGCTTTAAAGCCATTCAAGCTCATGGTGGTTCGGTTCCTCTTCCACCTTCGTCAGATCACTTGCTTGTAGCTGTGCTTGGCGTTCCCTATTCTCGGCGTCATCATTAGACTCTCAGGGAGTGGCCACTTGTCCTCTTGAAACTGCGCCAGCCTGCTTCATCAGTTCAATTCTTCGGTTCGTCGTGGAATGAGTCTTCCACCACCTTGGCGGTCAAAGCAGACCTCAAATTCTTCTAAATCACAGCTTATTCCCTCATCGATTCCATCTTCTCCATCAGGCGCGACCTCAGCCATTAGTTTTGGAGCCCCCAGATTTGACGCCATTCACTCGTCCCACGTGGTTGAATAGCTCAACCGTTGATGCATGATGAGCGGAAGTTTTCTCTCTCCTCCGCTTGCCACGCATAAGGTGCTGAGTGGAATCGCTCTGCTTTCACCAAAACTGCTTATTGCCGATGGATGCCCCGGATCAATACCGTCGTTTTGGAGAGGGTCCCGCCATTAGCGCTTAACCTTTTGTCCCACGGTTTTCTCGGTTCCCATGCGACCGAGTGCTCAGGACTTCTCCATTTTTAGCTTTTTCGCCCAAAAATGTGCTATTACATCAAAAAATCCCTCTGTTTCCCAATCCGGGCCTCCCAGGGGCTAATTTTGCCTCCTACGCAGTCTCCATAGGCCTTGGTCAGCGCACTTTCACTGAGGTCCTCGTCGTTCCACGCTGGATGCCACTGCCACTGGTTTAGAGGTGTTTTTGATCGTTGTTTTAAATTCTTTGAAGTCTGTCCCAACTTGGTACAACCATGGTTCTTTCGATTAGTCTTTATGGATCCAATTCAGATCACGACCTTCCCACTGAAAATATTTTGGACCACCAAAAGTTGGTTTTCTTTCAAGCATCGACTAAGTGAGGGTACTGCTGTCTCACTTGCCCAACCTCAATCCACTTTGCACTACTCGGCTTCGAACCTTTGAGTCCAATTCTGAGGTACTCAGCATCTCCTCTGCGTGTCATCCTCACCTTCCTATCCAAGACTGTGTCTTCCTGCAATTCATTCAGATATTTAGGTAGCAGGTCATCAATAGAAGGCAATTGACTTTTCTCTTTAGGATCCTCAATTAGAGAAGGTTCAAACAATCTCAAGTAATCTGCCTTTACGACTGAGTAGATGTGCATGTAAGCTGGTAGATCAAGGTGAAAAGCATTTTCACCAATCTTCTCAAGTATCCTAAAAGGTCCATACCTGATAGGCTTTAGATTTTTACCTTCACCTTGCATCATGTCCTTGCTGATATATAGCTAGACTTGGTCTCCAACTTGAAAACTATGCTCCATCCAATGCTTGTCATGCTTAGCCTTGTATTTGGCTTGGCTCTTTTCCAGTTGTTCTTGTACTTCCTGGTGGATCTCTTGGATCTATTCAATGAACCTGGTTGCCTTGTCGTGTCCACCAACTATGGTATATTTACCAAAGACAAAATCCAAAGGAGACCTTGGTGTGAAACTAAAACAGGTCTCAAAAGGAGATCTCTGTGTAGAAGAGTGTTTTTCTCTGTTGTAATCATGTTGCACATAACAAAAATGTTCATCCCAAAGCTTAGGATGTTTGCTGCAATATCCTCTGAGTAACTAGATCATTGTCCTGTTAACTACTTATGTATGGCCATCAGTTTGTGGATGAAAACTTGTGCTTTTCTTCAGTTGGGTGTCCATCATCTCCCATAGACTTGACCAAAACTTCCCCACAAATTGGGTTTCTCGATTAGATACAATAGAAGTGGGTAACCCAAAATGAACCCATACATGCTCAAAGAATAGTTTTGCAGTTTGTTCAGCTGTAATCTATTTATTACAAAGTATCAAAATACAGATTTTGCTGAACTTGTCCACAACTAGATACAAATAATCATGACCTTTTCTAGACTTAGGCAGTCCCCCAACAAAATCCATGCAAACACTTTCCCCCAACAAAATCCATGCCAACACTTTCCCAAGGGTGAGAAGGAACTGGTAATGGAGTGTACAAGCCTAGTTTTCTATTCCGGGCTTGCTTTTAGCACACATAGTACACCCTCTTACATACCTAGAAACTGTCTCATTCATTTTCGGCCAATAACAAAATTTTTGCAGCTGTGCAACTAGTGGATTCATCAAAGAGAAGAATTCATGGGTCTTTTAAAACATCCCTTGCAATCACAATCCTTTGTTTTTGATCTCGTGATAATTGGGTGCTATGCTCCCCTCCCATTGTATCAAAACCCTGGAAATAACAACTATAATCATCAACATATGCAATATCCATTTGAAAAGAAATACATATTCCACAATGATGAAAGTTACAAATAATCAATGATCTATATGAAAAAAGAAAAACATGTGACATCTTGGTTATAAATTTTGTTGCATTAGAAAGCTCAGCAACAACATGTATTTCCTCTAGTGTAGCTCCATCTTTATCGTGCACACTATTATTTTTAATAGTGCATGCAAAGAGGAAATGTTCTTCATTTACAAGTCCAGTTTTTTGTCTTACCCATTGAAGTTGAATTTGCACTTAGTATTGAAATTGTATATAGCCACTTCACTAGCTTGTGGATCATAAAATATCTCTATGAGACTTATCACTGTGGACTTTCCACTTCCACTCTTTCCAACTAAAGTTGTAGTGGTGCCTCTAGGTATTCTCAATGAGAACCCAAAAAATATTTGAACTTCAAGCCATGCTCGATACCTAAAGTATATGTCATAAGTGTTGAGAAATGCAACAAGAAATTCTTAATTTGATTTTGCCTTGATTAAATTGAGAAAATTTGAATTTCCACATTAGAAAAAAAACTTGGATGTAGTTTACTTGTGTGACATGGCTTGTGTCACCCAATTACTTAGTAAATTTGAGTTGGAGGAGTTAGAGTTCAGTTAATCATGCGTGATTTCTAATTTGTAGCAATCAAGGTTAGTTATCTCAAGTTGTTTTCAGTTAAACTAGTTCCAACTATTGGGGGAACTAGTGGAAGGCCAGTTGTGCAGTAGGACTTCAGTCAAACTCAGTGATCATCTAGTTAATTAATAAGTTAGCCCAAAATAGATAGAGCGAGCAGAGAATTCAAGTTCCCCATTTTTTTTGGAGATTCCAAGGTAGTGTAACATTAGTTGTAGACTGGCATTGAGTGTACAGGTATTCCATGCAGTCAAATGATCGACCTTGGAAATTGCGCAAGAAAATATCGGCTCAAGCAGAGGCAAAATTGGTTAATTTTGGGTCAAAGCTTCTCAATGAGAAAAGAGATAGGTTATTCAGTTGTAGGTTGTGCTCAATTGAGAAAAGAAATTGTAATACATCTCTATTCATTATGTTAATGCAAGCAGGCATTGGGGTTTTTAGTAGATTGTTTTCCCCAAGAAAATTGTTGTGTGCATGTGTGTTATTTCTTATTGCATGTCTAAATTTTTTGTTCTAAATTGTGAATTAACTTTTGCAAAGAAGTAGAGTAGGTTTGTGTCTTGTGATTTTGATTAAAACTTCATGAGAAGGTGCAAATATACACCATAATTTCTACATGGTATCAGAGTAGGATACACATTAGAGCAAAAATTTCAAATTTGTTTCTAAGGAGAATCAAATTTGAAGTTCAGTGTAGCAGGATCCCTTTAGATATGAGAAGATTACCTTCAATGGACTGAGGCTAGAGTATGCCTTGGAAGGAAACTCTAATTTCATCGCATGGAATGATAGCATGGAGGTAGTATTGGATGACAATGGATTGCTAGAATACATCAAGACATATGTTGCAAAATGAGTGAAATCTAATGCCCAAAACCTTTCTCAGTGGAAGAAAGATGTAGCCAAGGTGAGGAGAATAATATTGGAGGAAATAAGGGATCACATTGTCTCCAATATCCATGGGAAAGAAACTCCATTCACAACGTGGAAAGCACTGATAGAATTGTTTGAGAATATTAGTGACCACAGGAAGTTAGCGCTCAAGGTTAAACTCCGAAATATCAAGATGCAAAAGAATGACATTATTCCACAGTACATGAGAAGGTTCACACAATGTCATGGTGAACTTCGTGTTAATGTTGTAGAAGATGATTTGGTAAGCCTAGCCCTTTTAAGCCTTCCCAAGAGCTGGCGTAACAACCAAGATTTGGTGAACGTGAGGGAGAAACTACCAAATTGGGAATGCTTATGGTCTGATTCGGTATAGGAGGAAATAAGGTGAAATACCTGAGATGGGACTTCATCCAATGGAAAGGATGAAGAAAAATTTACAGTGGTTGGAAAGGTAAAGAAAGGAAAAGGGAATAAATATCAATCTATGCTAGATTCTAGCTAAGGAGGAAAGAAGAAATATTTATCCAAAATTAAGTGCTTTCATTGTCATGAATTTGGGCACTATGCCATGAAGTGTCCACACAAAAAGGTAACCAAGAAAACCTTAGGGGGCACAATTGGTGAAGCCTTGACTTCACAATTCGAGTTTGAATTTACCCTTATCACATGCATTATCAACACAGTGATAGGGAGTGTGTAGTACTTGGACTTAGGTGCATCGTTCCACATGACAGAGTGTAGAGATTTTTTTTAGTGACCTAGAAGAGAAAGATTTACAGATGCACATTGAGTTGGGGGATGACTGAAGGTACAACATGACTGGCCTCCCCTCTTGGGATGATTGATGTCATGTTGATTTTGGGTCTAAAAAAAAGTCTCATCTCTGTTGCAATTTTGGAAGACCATGGTTATGATGTGATATTTAGGAAAGGAAAGACATTCTTGAGACATATAGCCATGGGACAGGTGAAGCAAATCGGGATTCATGTGAAGAACATGTATAAGCTAGATGTAGAAGACTATTTTGTATTAAGCATTAACATGGGGAAAGCATGGGGTTGTGATGTTGGTGAACTTCAGCACAAAATACTTGGTCATTTGCATCTTGGTGCCTTGAATATTATGCAACAAATAACCATTGGCCTCCCCAAAGGCGTGCTTAATTAGCAAGATGTATGCAAAGGATGTACCTTGGGGAAGTACACAAAATACACATTCCATGATTGGGATAACAAAGTACATGTAGTATTGGAAAGGATCCACTCTAATGTTTGTGGACCTTTCTTGACAGTCTCCACTGCCAGGCACAAACATTTTGTTATTTTTATTGACGACTTCTCAAGCAAGTGTTGGGTATTCTTCATGTGGAAGAAAGATGAGACATTCTCCAAGTTCATAGAATTCAAGGCACTGGTTGAGAAATAAATTGGCAACAATGTGAAGGCTCTCATGAGAAATAATGGAGATGAGTACGTGTCAAATGAATTCAATATTTTTTGTGCAAAAGAAGGCATTCCACGAGAGTTGATAGCACCCCACAACCCATAGCAAGATGGGGCGGCTAAGAGAAACAATCGTAGCATTGTGGGAGAAGTGAGGGTATGTTGCATGACCAAGGCCTACCTCTACATTTGTGGGCTGAGGCATGTAACACAACAATCTATTTGTAGAACCAAAGTCCTCATCAGATTTGGGCATGATTACACTGGAGGAGGCTTTCTTTGGGAGAAAACTAGATGTGTCACACTTCAGGATTCATGGAGCCTTTGTTTACTGCCATGTCTCCAAAGAATCAAGGAAGAAGCTTGAGATGACAATAGAATTGGGGATATTTGTGGGTTACACAGAAACTCCACACAATTGCTGTGTGTACTTTCCATTCCTCATAATGATAATTATGTGAAGGTATGTAAATTTTGATGAGGAGAAAACCATGTAGTTCTCTTTTGAGAGAGAACTTCAGTTCCACCAGAAGAGGAGATTTTAGCTCCAAATGAGGAGCCTCAAGAAGTTGTGGAGTAGCCACAAATTGAGGAGTAGAGAGTGGAGATAGTCACCCAAGGAAAACCATCTAGAGAAGGCTGAAAAAGAACAAAGGAAGTTGAGAGAATTGTGTAGGATGTGAGAGGGAATGTGGGTGCTCCTTCAAAATTTCACAGGTAGAGGAGGTCACCTGTTCATTGCACTAGATGATTTGAAATTGATTAAGGATCTATAAAAAGCCTAAAATTCAAAGTTACTGGATTTGAGTGGAAGTAATGCCATTACGTATAGATCTCAGAAATGATCCCAATGCAACTTGAATGAGTGCATTTGGCCTCTAGATGAACGAGAAACTACTCATTGAAGTTTGTGACAAACCGATGCATGTGGCATTTTTACTGGTTGACATGGCATTCATAGTCAGCAGGTCCAAAGTTTAGATTCAGTGGTGGATGCAACATCTCTAGTTTGGTTGCAAGGTGAAATATTGGGTTGAATGGGTTAAAAGGCGATTTGTTTTATATACATGGTGATGACATATATATCAAAATTTCATAGTATTATTATTTACAAAAACCCATGTAAAAACTATGTAGCGGAATGATGAAAATATGATATGGGTTATAAACCTATGTTTAAACCATGGCAATAGAATATATTACAAACCATATGTTACAAAATATGGCAGAGCTTAATATTACAAAGTTTTAAACCATTTGGGTAGATGGTTTGCGAAACCATCATGTAGTTTCTTTACAGATCACCCTAAACCCTAAACTATATGTTATAATGCACCATTTATAGTTATACGGTTATAACAAATACATATGAAATTAAATCCATTGCTATGTTTTCCATTAGGGTTTAGTCACCAACATAATATATATATGTGTAATTTTATGCGATGTAGGAGAGGAGAGGTGAGCTTGGCTCCTTGAGAGGAATTGTAACATTCTATGCAGCATAAGAGTTTTGGAGCAGCTTTGAAGACTTAGAGACGAAAATTTTGCAAGCTTATTCGAGGAGTTGTAGGAGGTCTTTTTATGAGCCGCCAGTTGCATTGAAATTCTAAGGCCGAGAAGAACATAGTTGGACTAGTCAGAGATACTTTTGATGTAAATTTGATGTAATTTTATGGCTTTGAATATTTAATATAAAGGTGTCCCCGTTGAATACCAGGGCCCAGAGATGTAGGCTTGAAGATAGCCAAACTTCGTTAACAATTCTTGTATCGCTTTTCTTTACATGTGTTTGTTGTTCCATTTTACTACAAAATATCTATCAGTTCTTCATGCTTGTGTGATTAATGGTGTTTTTAATAATTCATGTATTTACACTTTCTAATGTTAAGCAATTCACATTTCAATAAATGATCAGATTTGGGATCATTTGGTATCGAAGCAAGGTTATTGATAATTATGACTTGTAAGTGTGCATGATCACTAGGAGAAAATCAAATCTTGGTGAAGAACTTGTTGAAGGACATCCAGAAGTTTGTTGGAGAAGAAAGACAACTCGAGGAGAAGAGATGGCTAAAGAAGTAAGCTTTGAATATCCTTTTGGATCTGATGCAGGCTTCATGGATGCTTTCATGACCTTGCAAGCCATGGTCAAAGAAATGTATCAAGATTTTAAGAAAGCAAAAGATGAAGATGAAAAACCTAAATATGAAGAGGGACAACCATCACAATCTAGAAAAGAAGGTGAAAGTGATAGAAAAGAACCTATCACTTCTCTCTTGAATCCATCTAAAAATTCGAAACTGTTGTTGAAGCTTAATGTTAAGTTCAAGTTACCCATGTACAATGGAGAAGTTGATACCAAGAAACTTGACAACTGGGTTAGGAAAATGGAGGTATATTGTAGCATGCAATGGATAACTGAAGATGAAGTCAAAACCAGACTAGCATTGCTTCATTTAGCAGGCACATCATTGATCTGGTGGCAAAGTAAGTTGCAGAAATGTACTCAGCATATCAGTAAGATTTTTCTAGCATGGTTTAATTTTATCACTGCACTTAGAAAGAAATTCTATCCATTGGGATATAAGGAGAAAGCTTTGATAGAATGGAAAGGATTAAAATTTAGGAAAGGTCATTCAATGCAGGAATATACAGACGGGTTTCATAAGAAGGTGTTGATGCTAGATATTCCTTTCTATACTCAAGAAACTCTAATGAAATTTATAAGAGGATTACCTGAGTGTATTCGTAATATTATATTTATGTTCAGTCCTACTAACTTGGATGAAGTGGAAGTACGAGAAAATTACATTGAAGCAGGTATGTTAGGAGTTGGAGTATCATCAGAATTGACAACTAGAATGGAGAGCAAGGGAAAAGGGAAAGCAAAGAAAGAAAACTTTAGCAAGAAGGAGGTTGAAAATATCTCTTGTAAAAATTGCAAGAAAGAGGGCCATGATGAAGACCACTATTGGAAATTGAATCTTGAAATGAAACCAAAGTGGATCAGAAAAGCGAAGCAAAATGTTGTAGTAGCAAAGAAACCAATGGACCTAGGGTCAGATTCAGGTGACAAGGCACAAATCACATCATTGGTTACGAACAATAAATCTAATGAAGGTAATGATTGTAATAGTTCTAGATGCAAGCTATTTCATATAAGGGTTATTATGAAACATACAAAGATCGACACATTGTTAGATATTGGATTTCAAGTTAATCTAATTTCAGAAAAAGTGGTTAAGCAATTGGGATTGAAAACCATAAAGCATCGTAAACCATATACTTTCATTTGGATGAAAAGAAATCATAAATTATGAGTGACTGAGTAATGCATGTTACCATTTGAAGTCACTTGTCAATTTAAGGTTAAGGTGATGTGTGATGTGGTAAAACTAGATACATGTGCGATGGTCTTGGGTAGCCCGTATTTATATGACAGGAAACTGATATTTTATATGGAACATAATCAATATCACTTGTTCAAACAAGGAATTAAATATGTTGTACATTCTCATCACAAAAAATTAGATGAATCTCTTTTTATAGTTGAACAGTTAAAACAAGCAGCATATGCCAGAAAATATGTCCCTGTAATAGTTCAAATTAGGGGAATTTTGTGCATAATACCAACTTGATTTTGAGATAGGTATCCATATTCCTAGTCACTTTTGTGTCTTGTCCATGACCAAACTATATCAAACTAAGTATTCACATAAATTCACTCTTAGTATTCGATTTCTCTAGCTACTCACTTTAATTTCTCACTATGATCAAACCATCCAATCTCATGGTAAACAAATTTTTGAAATGTCAATGATCAAATGTGTCTCATAAGACTGCCATCAACAACAACAAAGCAATACAATTATAATGGTGTCACAAGGAGGGATGTAGCTACCAAAAATACAGTAATGAGTGACTAGAAACTAAAATATTTACAAAGATTATGTGTAGGGTTGTATCAGATACCTATGATACTTAAAAAAAAGAGATAAAAGGGAGGCAATGAACACCCATTCACAGTTGCTACAATGGATCCAATATGAGCATTGGAGCCGTTGGCTTGTTGAGAGATGGTAAGTGTAAAATAGGAACATAGTTTATGAGATTATGTTGACCATCTTATACATCCTAAAGAATCTCTTCACAGGGGAAGGAAAATGGAAACAAAATGGAGCAGTGACTACCACCAACTCCAAATGACTCATTGATTATAGACCTAAGAGTTGACCTCGAAATCTCAACCTTGCTAGTATATTTTGAATTATCGAAATGTATTTCAAGTTGAACATGATCATTTGAATGTTGGACTTTTTATTGATGCACCTTGCGAATATTTATAAGTTGTGAATATGCACCATAAGGGATCTTGATGAGCCAAGATTGTGGACTTGGATATTACATTTCTCATATTCATTAATAGATTGGCATGGGGAACCAAGAAGAATCTTGTCAGTAAACGTGTCACCAAACTTGAGTTAAAACTTAAAACTGGTGACATGAGAAGTTTAGAAGAGCCATTTTACAAACTTCATAGCCACACATGTTAAAATAACTGTAAAAATGTGGGAAGAACTCATTTATTTATTAAATTGCTTATTTATTCTCTATTTATAAAGGTTAAAAAAATTATGCAATGTACAATTTTACCATTTCCAGCAATGGTACCATGCTTAACCATAGCAATCATATCAACATTTTTTACAGTGGTCATATGATGAGCAACAATAAATGTTTTTCTATTTATCATAATTCTATTAGGAGCTTCCTGAACCACATTTTCATATTCTACATCCAAGGCACTAGTGCTTCATCAAGGAGAAGAATTCATGGATCTTTTAAAACATCCCTCACAATCACAATCCTTTGTTTTTTATCTTGAGATAATTGGGTGCCATGCTCCCCTACCATTGTATCAAAACCCTGGAAATAACAACTATAATCATCAACATATGCAATATCGATTTGAAAAGAAATACATATTACACAAAGATCAAAGTTACAAATAATCAAATATCTATATAAAAAAGAAAGAAAAACATGTGACATCTTGCTTATAAATTTTGATGCATTAGCAAGCTCAGCAACAACATGTATTTCCTCTAGTGTAGCTCCATCTTTATCGTACACACTATTATTTTTAGTTGTGCATGTAAAGAGGATATGTTCTTGGTTTACAAGTCCAGTTTTTTGTCTTACCCATTGAAGTTGAATTTGTGCTTAATATTGAAATTGTATATAACCACTTGACCATCTTGTGGATCATAAAATATCTCTATGAGACTTATCATTGTGGACTTTCCACTTCCACTCTTTCCAACTAAAGTTATAGTGGTGCCTCTAGGTATTCTCAGTGAGAACCCAAAAAATATTTCAACATCAAGCCATGCTCGATACCTGAAGTATATGTCCATAAGTGTTGAGAAATGTAGCGAGAAATTCTCAATTTGATTTTGCCTTGATTAAATTGAGAAAAATTAAATTTCCACATCAGGAAAAACTTGGATGTAGTTTACTTGTGTGACATGGCTTGTGTCACCCAATTACTTAGTAAATTTGAGTTGGAGGAGTTAGATTTTAGTTAAGCATGTGTGATTGCTAATTTGTAGCAATCAAGGTTAATTACCTCAAGTTGTTTTTAGTTAAACTAGTTCCAACTATTGGGGGAACTAGTGGAAGGCCAGTTGTGCAATGGGACTCTAGTCAAACTCAATGATCATCTAGTTAATTAATAAGTTAGCCCAAAATAGATAGTGCATGCAGAGAATTCAAGTTCCCCGACTGTGGTGGAGACTCCAAAGCAGTGTAACATCAGTTGTAGACTAGTATTGAGTGTACAGGTATTCCATGCAGTCAAGTGATCGACCTTGGAAATTGCGCAATCCATTTTGGAGAAAATCCTAAATAATAGTGGCCAAATTTCTCAAGAAATTGCACAAGGAAATATGGGCTCAAGCAGAGGCAAAAAATGGCTAATATTGGGTCAGAGCTTCTCAGTGAGAAAAGAGATAGGTTATTCACTTGCATTTTGTGCTTAGTTGAGAAAATAAATTGTAATACATCTCTATTCATCATATTAATGCAAGCAGGCATTGGGGTTTTTAGCAGATTTCTTTCCCTAGGAAAATTATTGTGTGCATGTGTGTTATTTATTATTGCATGTCTTAATATTTTGTTCTAAATTATGAATTAAATTCTACAAAGCAGCAGAGTAGGTTTGTGTCTTGTGATTTTGATTAAAACTTCATGAGAATTTGCAAATATACACCATAATTTCTACATGGTATCAAAGTAGGATTCACATTAGAGCAAAAATTTTGAAGTTGTTTCTAAGGAGAATCAAATTTGAAGTTCAGTGTAGGAGGATCTCTTTAGGTATGAGAAGATAATCTTCAATGGACTGAGGCTAGAGTATGCAGTGGAAGGAAACTCTAATTTCATCGCATGGAATGATTGCATGGCGGTAGTATTGGATGACAATGGATTGCTAGAATACATTAAGACATATGTTGCAAAACTAGTGAAATATGATGCCCAAAACCTTTCTCAGTGGAAGAAATATATACCCAAGTTGAGGAGAATAATATTGGAGGGAATAAGGGATCACATTGTTTCCAATATCCATGGGAAATAAACTCCATTCACAATGTGTAAAACACTAATATAATTGTTCGAGAATATTAGTGACCATAGGAAATTGGCGTTCATGGTTAAACTTCGAAATAGAAAGATGCAAAAGAATGACATTATTCCATAGTATATGATAAGGTTCACACAATGTCATGGTGAACTTCATGTTAATGTTGTAGAATATGATTTGGTAAGCCTAGACCTTTTAGGTCTTTCCAAGAGCTAGCATAACTACCAAATTCGGGGATGTGAGGTAGAAACTACCAAATTGGGAATGCTTATGGTTTGATTTGGTATAGGAGGAAATAAGGTGAAATACCCAAGATGGGACTTCATCCAATGGAAAGGATGAAGATAAATTTACATTGGTTGGAAAGGTAAAGAAAGGAAAGGGGAATAAATGTCAATCTATGCTAGATTCTAGCTAAGGAGGAAAGAAGAAATATTTATCCGAAATTAAATGCTTTCATTGTCATGAATTTGGGCACTATTCCATGAAGTGTCCACACAAAAGGGTAACCAAGAAAACATTAGGAGGCAAAATAGTTGAAGCCTTGGCTTCACAATTCGAGTTTGACTTTACCCTTATCGCATGCATGGTCAACACAGTGATAGGGAGTGTGTAGTACTTGGGCTCAGGTACATCGTTCCACATGACAAAGTGTAGAGATTTTTTCAGTGACCTATAAGAAAATATTTACAGATGCATATTTAGTTGGGGGACGACAGAAGGTACAACACGACTGGGCTCCCCTCTTAGGCTGAATGATGTCATGTTCATTTTGGGCCTAAAAAATATCTCATCTTTGTTGCAATTTTGGAAGACTATGGTTCTGATGTGATCTTTAGGAAAGGAAAGACATTCTTGAGACATGTAGCCATGAGACAGGTGAAGCAAATCAGGGTTTGTATGAAGAACATGTATAAGCTAGATGTGGAAGACTATGTTGTATTAAGCATTAAGGTGGGGAATGCACGGGGTTGTGATGTCGGCAAACTTTGGCACAAAAGACTTGGTCATTTGCATCATGGTGCCTTGAATATTATGCAACAAATAACCATTGGCCTCCCCAAAGGAGTGCCTAATTAGCGAGATGTATTCAAAGGATGTACCTTGGGTAAGTACACAAAATACACCTTCCATGATTGGGATAATAAAGCACATGCAGTCTTGGAAAGGATCCACTCTAATGTCTATGGACCTTTCTTGACAGTCTCCACTACCAGACACAAATATTTTGTTATTTTTATTGATGACTTCGCAAGCAAGTGTTGGATCTTCTTCATGTGGAAGAAAGATGATACATTCTTCAAGTTCATAGAATTCAAGGCACTGGTTGAGAAATAAATTGGTTAGAATGTGAAGGCTCTCAGGAGAAATAATGGAGGTGAGTACGTGTCGAATGAATTCAAGAATTTTTGTGTGAAAGAAGGCATTCAATGAGAGTTGATAACACCCCATAACCCATAGAAAAATGGGGTGGCTAAGAGAAAGAATCGTAGCATTGTGGAAGAAGTGAGGGTGATGTTGCATGACCAAGGCCTACCTCTAAATTTGTGGGTTAATTAATGTAACACAATAGTCTATTTGTAGAACCAAAGTCCTCATCAGATTTGGGCATGATTACACTGGAGGAGGTATTCTTTGGGAGAAAACTGGATGTGTTGCACTTCAAGATTCTTGGAGCCTTTGTTTACTGCCATGTCTCCAAAGAATCAAGGAAGAAGCTTGAGCCGACAATAGAATTGGGGGTATTTATGGGAACAGAAACTCCACACAAATACTGTGTGTACTTTCCATCCCTCATAATGATAATTATGTGAAGGTATGTAAATTTTGATGAGGAGAAAACCATGCAGTTCTCTTTTGAGAGAGAGCTTAAGATCCCACCAGAAGAGGAGCTTTTAGCTCCAAGTGAGGAGCCTCAAGAATTTGTGGAGTAGCCACAAATTGAGGAGCAGAGAGTGGAGATAGTCACTCAAAGAGAACCATCTGGAGAAGGCCGAAAAGGAACCAAGGAAGTTGAGAGAATTGTGTAGGATGTGAGGGGGAATGTGGGTGCTCCTTCAAATTTTCACAGGTAGAGAAGGTCACTTGTTCACTCCACTAGATGATTTGAAATTGATTAAGGATCTATAAAAAGCCTAAAATTCAAGGTTACTTGATTCGAGTGGAAGCAATGCCATTATCTATAGATCACAGAAATTATCCCAATGCAACTTGAATGAGTGCATTTGGCCTCTAGATGAATGAGAAACTGCTTGTTAAAGTTTGTGATGAACCGATGCATGTGGCATTTTTACTACTCGACATGGCATTCATAGTCAGCACGTCCAAAGCTAAGTTTTAGTTGCAGGTACAACATCTCCAATTTGGTTGCAAGGTGAAATATTGGGTTGAATGGGTTAAAAGGCAATTTTTTTTTGACTGGGTGATATATATATATTATCAAAATTCATAGTATTATTATTTACAAAAACGTATGTAAAAACTATGTAGTGGAATGACCAAATGTGATATGGGTTATAAACCTATGTTTAAACCATGGCAACATAATATATTACAAACCATATGTTACAAAATATGGCGGAGCTTAATATTATTAAACCATTTGCAGAGATGGTTAGCGAAACCACCGCGTAGTTGGTTTACAAGTCACCGCTACCGAAAACGTTGGGAGCCATTCTGTCACATGGTAACATCTCATGCCACAGAAACCACCAGAGTTAATGCTACTGCCACGAAACCACCACTCCAATAGAATACATGTGACTAATCATTACCTCTAGAGTTAGTTTTTTATGCCACAGTTAGTTTGTTGACCGCTGTTCCAATGCTATGTTTTGGCTATATTAAAACTATATGTTATAATGCACCATATATAGTTATATGGTTATAACAAATACATATGAAATTAAATCCATTGCTATGTTTTCCATTAGGGTTTAGTCACCAACATAATATATATATATATATATCTGTGTGTGTGTGTGTGTGTGTGTGTGTGTAATTTTATGCGATGTAGGAGAGGAGAGATGAGCTTGGCTCCTTGAGAGGAATTGTAACATTCTTTGTAGCATAAGAGTTTTGGAGCAGCTTTGAAGACTTGGAGGTGAAACTTTGCAAGATTATTTGGGGAGTTGTATGAGGTTTTTTTCTGAGCCATCAGTGGAGTTGGAATTTTGAGGCTGAGCGGAACATAGTTGGACTAGTCAGAGATCCTTTTGATGTAACTTTGATGTAATTTTATGGCTCTAAATATTTAATATAAAGGTGTCCCCATTGAATACCAGGGCCTAGAGATGTAGGCTTGAAGACAACCAAACTCCGTTAACAATTCTTGTGTCACTTTTCTTTACATGTGTTTGTTGTTCCATTTTACTGCAAAATATCTATCAGTTCTTCATGCTTGTGTGCTTAATGAGGTTTTTAATAATTCATGTATTTACACTTTCTAATGTTAAGCAATTCACATTTCAATAAACGATCACATTTGGGATCATTTGGTATCAGAGCAAGGTTATTGATAATTGTGATTTTTAAGTGTGCATGATCACCAGTAGAAAATCAAATCTTGGTGAAGGAGAACTTGTTGAAGGACATCCAGAAATTGGCTCAAGAAAAAAGACAACTTGAGGAGAAGAGATGGTTGAAGAAGTGAGTTGTGAACATCCTTTTGGATCTGATGCAGGCTTTGTGGATGCTTTCATGACCTTGCGAGCCATGGTCGAAGAAATGTATTGAGATTTTAAGAAAGAAAAAGACGAAGATAAAAAAACCTAAAGACGAAGAGGGACAACCATCACAATCTGGAAAATAAGGTGAAAGTGATCAAAAATAACGTATCACTTCTCTCTTGAATACATCTAAAACTTCGAAACTATTGTTGAAGCTCGATGTTAAGTTCGAGTTACCGATGTACAATGGAGAAGTTGATGCCAAGAAACTTGACAATTGGGTCAGACAAATGGAGGTATGCTGTAGCATTCAATGGATCACTAAAGATGAAGTCAAAATCAGACTAACATCACTTCATTTAGCACGTACAACATTGATCTGGTGGTAGAGTAAGTTACAAAAAGGTACTCATCATATCGGTAAGGTTTTTCCATCATGGTTTAATTTTATTAATGCACTTAGAAAGAAATTCTATCCATTAGGATATAAGGAGAAAGATTTAATACAATGGCAAGGATTAAAATTTAGAAAAGGTCATTCAGTGCAAGAATATACAAATGAGTTTCGTAAGAAGGCATTGATGCTAGAAATTCCTTTGTATACTCAAGAAACTCCAATGAAATTCATAATAGGATTACCTGAGTATATTCGTAATACTATATTTATGTTCAGTCCTACTAACTTGGATGAAGTGGAAGTACATGAAAATTACATTGAAGAAGGTAAGTTAGGAGTTGGGGTATCATTAGAATCAACAACTAGAATGGTGAGCAAGGGAAAAGGGAAAGCGAAGAAAGAAAACTTCAGCAAGAAGGAAGTTGAAAATATCTCTTGTAAAAATTGCAAGAAAGAGGGCCATGATGAAGAACAATGTTGGAAATTGCATCCTTTAATGAAACCGAAGTGGATCAGAAAAGTGAAGCAAACGGTGCAGAAGCAACGAAACCAATGGACCTAGGGTCAGATTCAAGCGACGAGGCACAAATCACATCATTGGTTATGGACAATAAATATGATGAAGGTAATGATTGTAATAGTTCTAGACGCAAGTTATTTCATATAAGGGTTATTATGAAAAATACAAAGATCAACACATTGTTAGATAGTGGATCTCAAGTAAATCTAATTTTATAAAAAGTGGTTAAGCAATTGGGATTGAAAACCATAAAGCATCGTAAATCGTATACTTTAATTTGGATGAAAAGAAATAAAAAATTACGAGTGACTGAGTAATGCATGTTACCATTTGAAATAACTTCTTAATTTAATGATAAGGTGATGTGTGATGTGGTAAAACTAGATACATGTGGGATGGTCTTGGGTAGCCCGTATTTATATGATAGGAAACTGATCTTTTATAGGGAACATAATCAATATCACTTGTTCAAACAAGGAATTGAATATGTTGCACAATCTCATCACACAAAAGCATATGAATCTCTTTTTATAGTTGAACATTTAAAAGAAGCAGCTTATGCTAGAAAAAATGTCCCTATAATAGTTCATATTAGAGGAATTTTGTGCACAATACCAACTTGATTTTGAGATAGGTATCCATATTCCTAGTCACTTTTGTGTCTTGGCCATGACCAACCTATATCAAACTAGGTATTCACATAAATTCACTCTTAGTATTTGATTTCTCTAACTACTCACTTTAATTTCTCACTATGATCAAACCATCCAATCTCATGGTGAACAAATTTTGGAAATGTGAATGATCGAATATGTCTCATAAGACTGCCACCGGCAACAACAAAGCGGTACAGTTATAATGGTGTCATAAAGAGGGATGTAGCTACCAAAACTACAATAATGAGTGACTAGAAACTAAAATCTTTACAAAGATTATGTGTAGGGTTGTATAAGATACCTATGATACCTAAAAACAAGAGATAAAAAGGAGGCAGTGAACACCCATTCGCAATTGCTACAATGGATCCAATATGAGCATTGAAGCCTTTGGCTTGTTGAGAGATGGTAAGTGTAAAAAAGGAACATATTTTATGAGATTATGTTGACCATCTTATACATCCTAAAGACTCTCTTCACAGGGGAAAAAAAATGGAAACAAAAAGGACCAGTGACTACGCCAACTCCAAATGACTCATTGATTATAGACGTAAGAGTTGACCTCCAAATCTCAGCCTTGCTAATATATTTTGAATTATATAAATGTATTTCGAGTTGAACATGATCATTTGAATATTGGTATTTTGATTAATGCACCTTCTAAATATTTATAAGTTGTGAATATGCACCAGAAGGGATCTCGATGAGCTGAGATTGTGGACTTGGATATTACATTTCTCGTATTCATTAATAGATTGGCATGGGGAACCAAGAAGAATCTTGTAAGTAAACTTGTCACCAAACTTGAGTTAAAACTTAAAACTAGTGACATGAGAAGTTTAGAAGAGCCATTTAACAAACTTCATAGCCACACATGTTAAAATAATTGGAACAATGTGGGAAGAACTCATTTAGTTAGATTTCTTATTTATTCTCTATTTATAAAGGTGAAAAAATTTATGCAATGTACAATTTTACCATTTTCAACAATGGTACCATGCTTAACCATAGAAATCATATAAACATTTTTTACAGTGGTCATATGATGAGCAACAATAAATTATTTTCTATTTATCATAATTCTATTAGGAGCTTCTTGAACAACATTTTCATATTCTACATCCAAGGCACTAGAGGCTTCATCAAGGAGAATAATTCATGGGTCTTTTAAAACATCCCATGAAATCACAATCCTTTGCTTTTGATCTCGAGATAATTGGGTGCCATGCTCCCCTACCATTATATCAAAACCATGGAAATAAAAACTATAATCATCAACATATCCAATATTCATTTGAAAAGAAATACGTATTACACAATGATGAAAGCTACAAATAATCAAAGATCTATATGAAAGAAAAGAAAAACATGTGACATCTTGCTTACAAATTTCGCTGCATTAGCAAGCTCAACAAAAACATGTATTTCCTCTAGTGTAGCTCCATCTTTATCGTACACACTATTATTTTTACTAGTGCATGCAAAGAGGATATGTTCTGGGTTTACAAGTCTAGTTTTTTGTCTTACCCATTGAAGTTGAATTTGTGCTTAATATTGAAATTGTATAGAACCACTTCACTAGCTTGTGGATCATAAAATATCTCTATGAGACTTATCACTGTGGACTTTCCACTTCCACTCTTTCCAACTAAAATTGTAGTGGTGCCTCTAGGTATTCTCAGTGAGAACCCGAAAAATATTTCAACATCAAGCCATGCTCGATACCTGAAGTATATGTCTTTAAGGGTTGAAAAATGCAGCAAGAAATTCTCAATTTGATTTTGCCTTGATTAAATTGAGAAAATTTGAATTTCCACATCAGAAAAAAACTTGGATGTAGTTTACTTGTGTGACATGGCTTGTGTCACCCAATTACTTAGTAAATTTGAGTTGGAGGAGTTAGAGTTCAGTTAAGCATGTGTGATTGCTAATTTGTAACAATCAAGGTCATTTATCTCAAGTTGTTTTCAGTTAAACTAGTTCCAACTGTTGGGGGAACGAGTGGAAGGCCAGTTGTTCAGTGGGACTTCAGTCAAACTCAATGATCATCAAGTTAATTAATAAGTTAGCCCAAAATAGATAGTGCATGTAGAGAATTCGAGTTCCCCAGCTGTGATGGAGATTCCAAGGCAGTGTAACAACAGTTGTAGACTAGTATTGAGTGTATATGTATTCCATGCAATCAACTGATCGACCTTGGAAATTGCGAAATCCATTTTGGAGAAAATCCTAAATAATAATGGCCAAATTTCTCAAGAAATTACGCAAGGAAATATGGGCTCAAGCAGAGGCAAAAATTGGCTAATTTTGGGTCAGAGCTTCTTAGTGAGAAAAGAGATAGGTTATTTACTTGCACGTTGTTCTCAGTTGAGAAAATAAATTGTAATACCTCTCTATTCATCAAATTAACGCAAGTAGGCATTGGGGTTTTTAGCAAATTTCTTTCCCCAAGAAAAATATTGTGTGCATGCGTGTTATTTCTTATTGTATGTCTTAATTTTTTGTTCTAAATTGTGAATTAAATTCTGCAAAGCAGTAATGTAGGTTTGTGTCTTGTGATTTTGATTAAAACTTCATGAGAAGTTGCAAATATACACCATAATTTCTACATGGTATAAGAGTAGGATTCACATTAGGGAAAAAATTTCAAAGTTGTTTCTAACGAAAATCTAACTTGAAGTTCAATGCAGTAGGATCTCTTTATATATGAGAAGATGACCTTCAATGGACTGAGGCCAGCATATGCCTTGGAAGGAAACTCTAATTTCATCATATGGAATGATAACATGGAGGTAGTATTGGATGCCAATGGATTACTAGGATACATGAAGACATATGTTACAAAGCTAATGAAATCTGACGCCCAGAACCTTTCTGAGTGGAAGAAAGATGTAGCCAAGGTGAGGAGAATAATATTAGAGGGTGATCCGATATTGGATCCTTGAACTCTCTTAAAGTTACCTGAACTCTGTAAAAACTCATACTAGAGTTTAAAGTCTTGTGGATGTCGAAGCCTATCAGAAATAACCTTTGAACAACGACAATTTGCAGCCAGCACAGAGCAACGAGGACCTTCGGTCAAAGTGCATTGATCGGTGGCCCATGGGGACTGTGCATGGCACAAAAATGGTAGTTAGAAGGCCCAGACTAGAAAACAGAGGTTTCTTTTGATGCGTAATTAGCACTGAGAAAAACCCCTCAAGAAGGAAAATCCCCGAGTGCTCGGTCACAAGGGAAGCCAGAGAACCATGGGAAAAGCACTGAAAACAAAAGGTGGGTCCTGTGCTCCACAAATGGTGGAATATCAGAATTGTTTTGGGCGGTAAGCGGAATTGTCAGAGGACCCAGTGATTCCATACGTTGATTGATGCGTGTCTGGTGGATGAGAGAGAAAACCTCTCTCATCACAGGCTAACGTCTGAGCAAGTCAACCGCGCGATAAGAGCGATAACCATAGGATCTGGAGGCCCCAGATCTAATGGCAGAGTTTGCACCTGATGGAAGACCGGAGCCGACGGAGAATAAAGCTACGGCACATAAAGGTTTGAAGTCCGACATGGACGATGAGTTGGCAGAGATTTGTGTTCCGCGGGCATTCTTGGGAGTAAACGGAAATAACGGCCATTTTAAACAATCGAGTGTTTCTAGTGAACCTGACACTGATCCATTACAGAATAGGTGGCCGCTTCCCTGTGAGGTGATGCAGTGACTGTAACAACTGAAAGAAGGGATTCAAACAGTCGTGAGACAAATTGGACTTAAGCCAAGAACAAAGAGAACAGTAGAAAAAAAAAGAAAAAGAAAGAGAACAACGAAAAAATGCTAAATGCGCACAGAGTCTGGGGAGTCACTCGGAGGTCGAGTGGAAAAGTAAGAGAGCTCAATTGACAGTAGGATATTGCTGTTGGAGTTGCTTGGAAGTTGAGCGACTCACAAAGGCATCAAAAGATTAGGAGAAAGAGCTTAGAGAAGCCAGAGCCAAGAGCTAGAGCAAGCACCAGAAGCAAGAGCTGAGAGCTAGAACCAAAGCCTGAGCCACAGAGCCAGAGCCAGAGTAAGAGTCAGAGCTAGAGCCAGAGCCAGAGCTAGAGCCAAGAGCCAGAGCTAGAAAGTCGAAGGGGATAAAATGGTGTTCTAAGCCCAATGTTCCTGTATAAAACATTGGAGTTAAGTGTAGCACTTGTAAAAGAATTGAAGCCATAATCCCAGAGAGCCTAATCGAGTTGATTAGAGCTCAAGGAGATGTAGCCCAAGATATTAGGGTGAACTCCATATTATATTGTTGTCTTATGTGTTTGTTTTTACTGCTGCTTTAACTACTGTTATGTGCATTTATATAGCAGTTTAAGTACCTTCCCATATTAGCACAAACAATAGATTTTAAAGTAAATAACCAGCTGAAACAAATACAAGCATACACCCATATTTTTAAGCATTTCTTATTTCCACATTGGTTAATCAAATAGACTTGGGAAAATTTAAAGTTTTGGAAGTGGGAGAGGTTCTTGTAAGTTAGACAAGAAGCCTAAGAGCCCCATTTTTAGATTAGGTGGTATCAAAGCTTAAGATTGATTAACCCCACCTTCAAAGAAGGTTGTAACAGAATGCTTGATTGATAGGGAAAATATTGCTTGTCTGAAAGGTGTTTGGAAAGTCAAGGATTGATTGCCTCATTGATTGTATGCTTGGTTGCAGACTGACTATTGTTTGAGTTTGCAGAGGTGGAGGGAAAGCTATTGAATGCATTCTTCTATCCCAAAGGATCTCAAAGCAACCCTTGAAACACAAGAGCTTTGTCACAAAAGGTTGCTTGAGTAAGCTCTTTAATAATCTTGTTTGAAGTTCTTTTGTTCATTTGCATAATGACAACTTCTACAAGTGAGTCCTCAAATTCCTCCTTCATCACAAGATTCTTTGATGGAGACATGAAGCAAGACTTGTCCACCATGATGGATATGGTGAGAGAAATGTATGAGAATGGAAGGAAGAGCAGCATACTTAGAGAGCAGCTGAATTCCGTGGAGGAAGAGAAGTAGATGCTTTCTGACAAATTATTGGAAATGGAGAGGCAACTTCATATTGCAAATATGAACCTGAAAAGGATGCATGAGTTGGAGTCACAACTCTTTGTTGCAAAAGAAGCCTTGGCCAAGTATTAGCTTGAAGAAGAGGTA